>ARYC01010469.1:0-13425 GCA_000711775.1 Oxytricha trifallax | reverse complement strand
GAGCAAGCAGACAGCAAGTAAGTATTTTGGGCCTAACTTTTCATAGGATCCACCTGGTGAAGCGGCTTTCGCAGATTCTGAAGGCAATGACCAAGACGGACGTCAACAAGCTCTGGGCTTTCAGTGTGAAGCAGTGGTGCAGCACCATCAAGCATGGATTTGTGTGAAGTTGAGCTGAATGATGATGAGTTGAGGAGCTGGAGCAATATAACTGACCAATACAACCATAGACAGCACTTGAATCCTCAAATTTATTGATTAAAAAGCCCCCTTATTACATATCACACTTTTAAGTTTTAATTTTAACTAATCAAACCAAAAATCCAAAAACCTCTCTCATTTTCGCTCATAAAAATTACAATTTTGGCTCTTCCTCCACTAAAGGTGTCGAATTTGGTGCTCAAACAGTCGAGCAGGACTTGAAAGTTGCTGAGCTGGGGGTTTTAAAACATGGAGAATACTATAAGGTCTCAAATTTGACCTTACACTCATCAATCAACGAGTTATTGACCATTTATTGTGATTCCACTCTCAATCATGAGAATTTAGGCATAGATGTCTATGATTTCCAATCATTTTATAAGTTGGACAGTAAAAATGACTGTTGAGAACTAAATTTGTGAATCAGCTAAGAAATTTGAAGTTGCTGCTTTAAAATGAGCTTATATGGATAAAATTTGATTAAATCAACTAACCATTGTTATAAGTGTTCAATAGAATCTAAATGTAAAGTTGGTTAAAAATAATTAATTATAACATAATTTTGATTAATTTCTCATATTTCCTATTTTTATCTATTTTAGCAATATTATAATTATTTAATAAGTAAGGTTATCTTGAATAATGAAAAACTAAGGAATTTGAATTAATAATATAAATCTTTTATAACAAATATGATTTAATTAATTATTATCGATAATATAATCATAGAATTATACTTTTTATGATTGATTGTGATTTTATAAAATTAAAATTGTATTTATAGTTCAATTTTAAAGATTCATTAGATTTTTTAAAGTAAATCTTTACTTTCCACTTATTCATGATTTCTCAAAAATAATCATTCTTCATCAGTAATTTTTGGGTAAACAGTAACTGCAAGAAAACCATCTTAGGAAGAGAAAGTAGCTGATTTAACTTTAATAAAGCCCATAAAAGTGTCTGGCATGACGATTGCCTTCTTTTTCATATAAATCTCATTTAAGAAAGGAATTGCAATTCTAACACTCACATTGAAGAAATCTCTGAATCCTTCGCCATCAATTTAATTTATAAATCTACATAAAGTAAAGCTACAATTTATAGAAACTTTCCATCGTATTTTTTATAAAAGAATCAAAGTCGCCAATTTGAGATTGAGTAGCTGAGCATTCATCAATCTTAATTGTGTAGATTTGAGCTGTGAAGTTAGCGCCGATTAGCATGGGTTTCACGTTAGCCTTCAAATCTGTTAAAGTGACAATAATTGCGACCTCTTAGTTTACTCTGAATGTCAAATCCAAATTCATAAACATTCCTAAATCGTTTAACTTAAATTCAGTTCTTGGAGCTTGTGTAGCTTTCATTTCAATTGTAACTTCTTGATCTCTTCCGTACTTGGCTACTATACCTGGCAAAAGTCCATCCATGTAAACAAGAAGTTATAATATTTTAATAAACTATAAATATAAACAACTCTAATCAGTGTTTAGTTAGTTGTGAGAATATTAGCAAGTCCTGGGACAGTTTCTTTGGTAATGACATAATCAAAGAGTCCAGTATCATGCATAGAAACAAGTATACTGTCAGCTGAGTAGGGGGAAACTGACATTTGCATAGTATTTGATGAAGTTGTTTAAACTTCCACATCTCAGTAAAATAATTTAGTAAGTCGCATAAAAATAAGCAATAATTACATCTGTGCTGGTTTCTTAGGGAATTCTGTATTGACCAAGTTTTTAATCAAAGATTGTGCCATTCAAGTACATTGCAAGAGTGGTATCTGTGATTACAGCTGGAGATGTGAAGGTCATTTTATTAATTAAAACTTTATTATTTACATAATTAATGATAATTTAAAGGTAAAGTCGCCAAATAGATCCCCCTTGAAATGAACTAAACCTTGAGTATTAGCAAACTTAGTATTAAGCTTTTTCTTCATCATTTCAGGTATAGCACTTATAAAATTACATTCTTTTTAAACATTTATAGTAAAGTTTAAGTTATTACACTTCTGACACTGCTGTTCATCTTTCCAATAATTAAACTCTTGAAAATGGCAATGAATGGATCAGCAATATCTGCTATGAATCCTCCACTCAAATCAATGTGGATCTTTGAACTGTTTATCTCGAATTCAAAGTCCACCACATCAATACCTGGAATATTTCTGCCATCTAGGTTTTAAATTATAAAAGGCATCTTTGTGCCCATAGTGCAACCTCCTTAGTCAACTCTGACATTGAATTTTCCGCTTGCTGTAATAAACAACATGGTGAACTTAAATATAAATCTTTCAGTTCATATTCAGTATTGTCCTACCAATGAAATATAATGTATTAGAACTTGAAAGTGCCAGAGACACTACCTGAAATATCTTCAGCTTTCATAATGATAGCGTTATCTTCGCCTGAGAAGCTCATTTTAATGGTATCCATGTCTTAAATTTTTAAGTTGAATTTGACATCATCCACATATCCCTGAGAGAACTCCATTTTACCCATGTCAAGATCATTAATCATGGTTATCATTGCAGGCATGCCATAGCTCTTCAATTAATTGAAAATTTCTACGTCCATTGCCATTGCCACTCCAGCTGTAGTAGCAGAGACAAATGTATTGGAAGAGCTTAGAATAGATAGGCAAATTGCAGAGAGTAAGAAGATTAGACTTTTTAAGGATCTCATCATTAAATTTTATCAAATAATATTATAAAGAAGTAGAATATAAAATCCAAATATTTACTAGCTAATTAAAATTGGAAGAGTTGCTAAAAATACATAATTCATTTAATTAAAATGCTATTTTTATCAATTAAATGAATTAATAATTATAAATATATTTAGTGTGAATATCAAATAGTCTAATTTATACACAAATCCTACAATATATGATTTAGCTGAAGTTTAAGTCTATATTGTTCATTAATTTAAGAGATTTTATAAATCTCTTAAATAAATATAGCATAATCAATAAGAGAGAATACATTTTATAGAAATATTATTTTGTGCTTTTTATTACTTTGTATAAGATATTAATGAAATAGCATATGAGAAAGTAGTAAATTTATATGAGTGATTGAATCATTTTATAAAATTAAAGATAAATTTAAATTTTCTTTTTAACTTTCGAAATCAAACAATTATTTGAGGAACCACAGTGACAGCTAGGAATCCGTTTTGTGAAGCAAAGGTTGCAGAGTTGATTTTTATCAAGCCAAGGTAATTATCTGGTAGAACAATAGCCTTGCTCAAGAACAACTCATTTAAGAAGGGAATTGCAATTCTGACACTCACATTGAAGAAATCTCTGAAGCTTTCTGCATTTTAGATTTAAAATTATTCAAAATCTTAATTAATTTTGTAATCAATGATAAAAAATGATTAAGTCTAATTAGATTGCACTCCAAAAATTAATCATAATACATTTGTTGTAAGATTTGTTTAACAATATATTTGATATTTAGTTTGTATATAGAAACATAGTAAATGTAGTGTAAAAGTTAATCATAAAATTCCCTATTAGTCCAAGAATGAGATTGATCTTTTGCAAAATTAATCGTCACGCTACAATTTCATATAAACTAAGATCATACAAATAAACGACTTCCTAGAGACCTTAAATAATTATGTCTATTTTTAGATTGTTTTTGCCAATTGTTTTGAGTTCCTTAATTTTTTAAATAAGATCTTTAAAAAAAAATTTGCTTTTATATTGTTAAGCTTTGAAATAGTACTAAAAAGTTATAATAAAATTAATATTTTATAACAGCAAAAACTTAGTAAATTTAATACAAAAAATAATTTGCATCAAAGTCACCAATCTATGATTGAGAGGCAGAGCATTAATCAATCTTAACAGTGTTTACCTTGGTTGTGAAGTTGGGTCCCTGAAGCATGGCTTCTACATGAGCAATTAAATCAATTACAGAAACTATAATTGCAATCTCTGAGTTTACTCTGAAAGTCAAGTCAAGATTTAGAATAAGTCCCAAGTCATTTTCTTTAAATTCGGCTTTTGGAGCTTGAGTAGCTTTCATTTCAATAGTTACTGGCTGGTCTTTACCGTATTTGGCTTCCAATCCTGGTAGGAGACCTTCCAAGTAAATTTAAAGCGCATTTGTTAACTTATTTGATATAAATGATTAGTCTTTAAAAAAATGAGTGAATCAGAATTTTGACTAAAGTTTATGTAGTTGTAAGCATATTATCAAGGCCAGGGACAGCTTCTTTGGTAATTACATAATCAAAGAGTCCAGTATCATGAATAGCAACTAAAACACTGTCGGCTGAGTAATGTGATACAGCCATCTGAACTGCATTAGAAGAGATTGTCAATACTTGAACATTTTTTATTGCATTAATTTATTATATAAGAAATTTATTATTCAATTTCTATGGAATCAAATATTTCATTAAGAATTTATCATATAAATTTTAAACATCTGTAATTGTTTCATTGGGAATTCTATATTGACCTAGTTTCTAATTGTAAAGAGTAGCATTTAGGAACAATGCAAGAGTTGAATCTGAAACAATAGCTGGGGCTGAGAAGGTGAATAATAAATGTTATTAACTATTATCACTTTTCATGGATAATATATTCTATATTAATATGTTTTCTAGGTGAAATCAGCTTGTAAATCTCCATAGAATGGAGCGAGACCATTCGTTCCTGCAAACATCTTATTAACCTTGCTTGTAATAACATCTGGAATTTCAAAAGAAATATAAAGTACAATCGATATATATATTTGCATTTATCCTAGAGTATACGAAAACATGTAATAGAATTGAGTCTTTTACAATTTTATTGATCTTTCCAATAATCAAACTCTTGAAAATGGCGATGAAGGGGTCAGCAATATCAGCTATGAATCCACCACTCAAGTCAATGTGGATCTTAGAACTGTGAATCTCAAAATCAAAATCCTTAATGTTAATTTTACAATTTACTAAATGTAATTAAAATTAATGCCTACTCCTGGAACATTTCTTCCAGCTTGATTTTAAATAATAAGAGGGACTTTCATTGACATAGTACAGCCTCCTTAGTCCAATCTAACCTTGAACTTACCAGTAGCTGTAATAAATAGCACCTTAAACTTTTTATTAATAAAAATGATTTCTTAAATTCAAACGTACTCTATATAGATAACACCAAAATCTAAAAACAGTAAAGAATATGATACTTGTATCTTATATATATTAAACTTGAAAGTGCCAGAGATACTACCAGAGATGTCTTAAGCATGCATAACAACAGCGTTATCTTAGCCTGAGAACCCAACTTAAATACTGTTCAAATCCTTCACATGCAAGTCAAATTTGATATTATCCACATTCCCTTGAGAAAACTCGATCTTACCCAAGTCAAGGTTGTTGATTGTGTCAATCATCATGGGCATTCCATAGTTCTTGACTTGATTGACAACTTCGATGTCTACTGCCATAGCCACTCCAGCTGCTGTTGCTTAAACAAAAGAGGCCTGGGGAGCTAGGAGGGATAGCCAAAGGGTAGAGAGTGTAAAAAGTAAGTGATTAAGAGATCTCATTCTCAATAGTTTAATATAATAATTAGTAAAAATTTGTGATTAGTAATTTCACATCTATAATTTATTAATAAGATAGTTACAAATATTTAATTTTTTTAGATTTACTTTTAAACAAGATCTCCAATCAATATACCTTAAAATTGTTTGAAAGACTAAAATATAATAAAGCCTAATTTTATTTTAATTAAATAGAATAATATAATTTTTAAAAAAAGTCCAAGAATAATTATGAATTTTTAAATAAACTCTCTTAATAAAGCTTAAAAATTAATGAACTCAGAAGTTGATAACTCATTACAATCAACATGAGATTTTTCCCAACCCAACTTTAATATTGTAGGAATATATTCGAAATTGGAAATTGGAAATTTACAGAAAATTTATTTGAAATTTAAATTGTGGAGGGCTCATTCAATAGTGAATTTAAAATTCACTAGACTTTATATGTTTTTCGGTACTATTTTATTTCATCCCTAAAGTGATAAAATCGACTTCAATGAAAGGATATAATTCACTGAAATAAGATGAATCCAATTAAGGTTAATTTATCTCGCTTTAGGGATGCAATAATATAGTACCGCCAATAATAAAATCCAGTTAATTTTGAATTCTCTCTTGAATGAGCCCAAGATCGTTTAAATTAAAAAATGTAAATGCCACTATTTAGAATTTAATAAATTAATTCAATTATTTGATCTCGAATGTATTCCAATAATATTAGGAATGAATATTAATTTTTTCTATAATTTATATTGGTAGAAAAAGATATAGCGAAATAAATTAGTAGTTTATTAAGTTTCTTATGACTTTTTTCTGATGTGAACTGATTATCAATTAAATTCTCATATTGAATCAAACTTCTTAATTCAGACAAGTATTTGAGGAGCCACAGACACAGCGAGGTATCCGTTTTATGAAGTGAAGGAAGCAGAGTTAATTTTTATCAAACCAAGATAAGTGTCTGGAAGCACAATAGCCTTGCTCAAGAAAATTTCATTCAAGATGGGAATTACAATTCTAATGCTCATATTGAAGAAAAATTTGAAAGTTAGAGCATTATAAATTATTCATTTTAAGTATTTACAAAATTTAGATTTTAATGCTTTTGATTTAATTGGAAAGATTTAGTTTCTTGAAAGGTTTAAATTAACTAATTTATAAAAAACCAAAAAAAGTTAAGCATAAAAAATAGATATTTTACAGGAATTTAATTAAACTATTATAAAAGATATAGATATACAATCTATAGTATTGAATTTAATGAAACCATGCCTTTTCGGTTTATAGTATTATAAAAAAACTCAGGAAAGCTAAATAATGAAAGTGTAGTTCTCAGAAATTAAATTAAGGAAAAAACATTCTAAAAATATCAATCGTTTTTTCCAAAAAGTATTTGCCAGAAAATTAGAATTTGTGGATTTATGAATAAAAATCAATCATCTTATAAAGAAGTGGATTAAAATACGGCTTCAAATGGCAATTTAAGTTTAAATTATTTGATTAATTAGTCTTTTATTCTTGTAAATTTAAGATATAAGGCTTAGAAGACTAATCTTACAAGAAAAAGCTACTTTAATATTAAATCTTATCATTTTTTAAGCTTTATTAAGTATTAAATGGTGTTATTTTAGACAAAATTGACCTATTATTATTCATGTTCAAATTTATATGTGGTACCATTAAATTAAAAAGCATTAAAGAAACCTATTTGCGATTAAGATGAGGTGCATTTATCAATAATGATTGTGTTAACTTTAGTCGTAAAGTTGGGTCCCTGGAGCATAGCATCCACATGAGCACTAAGATCAATAACCGAAACAACAATTGCAATCTCTGAGTTTACTCTGAAAGTCAAGTCAAGATTTAGAATAAGTCCCAAATCATTTTCTTTAAATTCAGCTCTTGGAGATTGTGTAGCTTTAATTTCAATAGTTACTGGCTAGTCATTTCCGTATTTAGCTACTAATCCTGGCAGGAGTCCTTCCAAGTAAACTATATCAATATTATATTACCAAAAAAAGAGAATAATTTGTTTGCAATTATGTAGTGTTGAGCATCTTAGAGAGACCTGGGATTTTCTGTTAGGTAAGGACAAAATCAAAAAGTCCAGTGTCATGAATCGCAACTAGAAAACTGTCTGCTGAGTAATGTGACACAGCCAACTAAACAGAGTTGGCAGAAGTTGTCAATATTTGCACATCTTAAATACAATAATTAATAAAATAAATATAAAATATATGCAGATTCTAAGTAATTTTAATGAAGTAAAAAAGAAAATCTGTAATAGATTCTTTGGGGATTATGTATTAACCCAGTTTTTAATTGTAAAGAGTTGCGTTTAAGAACAAAGCAAGAGTAGAATCAGAAACAATAGCTGGGGCTGAGAAGGTATATTTGAAAAAATTATTGGCATGATATTAATATACAACTTTAACAAGAATTGTTTATAATTTTAAATAGGTGAAATCAGCAAGCAAATCTCCGTATAGAGGAGCGAATCCATTTGTTGAAATGAGCATCTTGTTAACTTTACTTTTAACAACATTAGGAATTGTTCAAAATTTATAATTATTTTATATGGTCTTAATTTTCATATTTTACTCTAAATAATCATTTAAGCATATAGAATTGATTTTCTAATGCTCTTATTGATTTCATCGACTATCAAACTCTTGAAAATGGCAATGAATGGATCAGCAATATCAGCTAGGAAACTTCCACTCAAATCAATGTGGATCTTAGAACTGTGAATTTTAAAATCAAACTAGTTAATGTTTAAATAATTTTAAAGCAACATTAATTATGTTAACATCTGCATTTTTATAGATTTATGAAATTAAATGTCTATTCCTGGAATATTTCTACCGCCTTGATTCTAGATAATTAGTGGTACTTTCATTGTCATAGTGCAGGCTCCTTTATCGAATCTCACTTTGAATTTTCCCTTAGCTGTAATAAACAGCATCTTGAACCTAAAATTAAAATGATAGCACTAACAAAAATTTGGTTTATTCTCATAAATTATTTTTAAACTTGTATCATATGGAATTTTCAAATATTAGATAAATTTAATATATAATTAACCTGAAATTTCCACGAATACTACCAGATATATCTTGAGCATGTATAGAGACAGCGTTATCTTAAGGTGAAAATTTAAACCCAAATAATTGTGGCTTATAGTGTGTTGAATGTAGAAAATTAACAGGCATTGAAATTATTACTTTCATTGTAGAATCTAAAACAATTGCCTTTGAGTTTATAAATTTTACGGAATATATTGCAATTTTGTTGTAGAAAAGGAGTGTATAATTTGCATATACTTTCTATAACCTTATTTAAATTTTGAGTTTTGAATCCAACTTGAATACTATTCATATCCTTAACATGTAAGTCAAACTTAATCTTGTCGACATCCCCTTGTTTAAACTTGATCTTCCCCAAGTCAAGGCTGTTGATAGCGTCCATCATTAAAGGTATTCCATAGTTCTTGACTTGATCCACAACTTAGATGTCTACTGCCATTCCAACTCCACCTGCAGTCGCTTATACAAAAGAGGCTTGGGGAGCTAGGAGTGATAGACAAAGGGTCGAGAGGGTAAAGAGTAAATGATTATGGCTTAAGTGTATTTAAGTTGGAAATATGAAATTATATGGCTACTATTTAAATTTTAAAGTTTTATGTAAAATAAAAACATTACTTGGGGAAAAAATTAAATAAAAAATGTTATCATGATATATACTTTCTAGAATCATTCTTTATATTTTTGTAGAATTTGTCTATATTTAGTTGTTATCAAATATAAATGAAACAATTTGTCTAAAATGAGTTCATATATGCTAACAAACTATTTTATTGTATTGTAGCCCTCAATAATAATTTTGAAATTCGCTATCATTGAAAATTAGTTTTATAAAATTGTTTTTAAATTCTTAATTCTTCAATTTCAATTTGCTTATACAATTAATGAATCTCATTTAATATATAATAAATAATATATCCAAAAGTAGATTTATATTTAGTAAAGGGGTATTTAAACGTATATTCATTTTAAGATATTTAATTTATTATGATTTTGCAGTCCACTCTTTGTTCATGATCAGAAAATCTAGGCTTAATAAATTAAATCATTTTTTATGAGCAGAATAGAGATTTAATTCAATTAATTGCATTTTTAATAGTAATCAGGATTACGAGATATTTCAAGCCAAGAAATTCATTAGTTCAGTTTCTTGGACATTGATATCTCTTATAATGTGAATAATTCAAGTTTCTTTTAGAATTATTTTAATGCCTGAAATTATGGCTAAACTCTGACTGAAAATACTCCACTATTGATTTGCAAATCAGCGTCAAGAATCTTAACAAGGCCGAAATCTGAGTCAACTTCATGAGGAATTTGGATACCGTTTTTAAGAGCTAAAAACGCAATCATAAATTGGAATTTAATGCGGAAAAGGGCACTCTCAAATTCTTCAACGTCAATTGGCTCAGTAAAATCACTTATAAGTTGTAATAAATATTTGATTCGTTATTTTTTTATATCTATAGTTTTAGAAATAGAAACTGTTTAATTGTTGAAAATTTATAAAATTCAATTTAATATTATTATTATCTCAAAAAGAAAAACTCTTCCCAATTAAACGTTATTATGAATTATATTTAATTATATAATTATAAATCAGGGCTGTTTCTTACTAGAGTAACAGTTCCAAAATCAAGATCTTTCCCTTCAACTCTGATTTTCATGTGATCCTTATCAAAACTTATACCAGTATCCATAACAGCATTTTCAAAATGAAAAGTACATACTTCTTTGTTGTTTGAGTCTAAAATCATAGTGAAATCAAAGTTAAAAATAATTTGAAGGTCGTTTTCTTGGAGCTGAATTTTTGGCTCCTAGGTGTGAGTGATTAAAAAATTAAACATTTTAAATTAGTCTTATTGTAATAGTAATTTGCTTATTTTGTTTGATTGTGTAAGAGACATATCCCATGTGGCCAAAAAGTTCTGAAAAATTAGGAATAAATTAGTCAATGTAATCAGTTAAATAAAAGCTTTTAATTTTCTTGTCTTGCGTTTAATTTTGAGAAATAGTACCATCAAACTTCTTGTCTATATTAAGAGTCTTTGAAAGTTAATTGATAGCATATTCACTGACCGCGGCTTAGATATATCCCTAAGATGCTGGAATAATTTTAATGTCGCTCATTAAAGTTGAAGTTTTATCATCTTAAGACTCTTCCATATTCTGATAGAGCCCTCCTTCTAAGTATGCTTCAATTTGATTTCCAGATATTTTAGAAGGAACCATCATTGAGTAATCAAGGAAATATTTATCGACTTGCATGAAACCTTGTTGATTCATAAAATAATCGTTCATTTAAGTCTGAAGCTATCCTGGGAAGAAGCTTTCCACATAAACTGAAAGCAGTTCTGTAATTAATGGCTAAACTTAAATATAAGCAAGATATTCACTTAATTAATGAATTTAAGTTTTCAGGAGATTAATAAACCAACTCACAAACCCAGCATCCTTCATTTGAATGTCCAATTTATCATTCCAAAATTAGAAATGGAAAGATTTGGGGTTAACTACGAAACCAGGAATGAGCTTTTGCACACCGTTGATTATTGGACCAGCTTAGGTGATTGGAGTTAAGCCAATTTTCATTTCAATACCACCCTGTTGAATGGCAATGAGGAAATCGCTTACAGATGAAGGAAATTTATAAGAACCATAGTACGCTTCATAGTGGCCTGACATTTACATAATGAAATAATCAAAAAAGCTTCTTAAACTTATATTTAAACTTAACTATAAATTTTATCATTTAACCAGAAATAGATCTAATTTCAGCAATAATTTCATTTGTAGCCTCATTAAAAGCCACGTAAGTTCCCTTACTTGTGTCAACATTCATGGTAAACTACAGATTATCAATAAACCCTGAAAAACTATCTTGATTTATTTCAATTCTCTGCTTTGGTATGTCATTCAATTGCTGGATCATATAAATTGTAAATATACTAAAATTTTACAAATATAATGTTATAAAGATTTCTTATATTTTTTGAGTTTAAAATATAAATCATTAATGGAATTGCGAAGTCTTTAAGGCTATTATTATTAAAACAAAATAAGATGGGGTCTTATTTGAATATTTAAATTATATAAATATCTTTCCTCTTTAATTTGAAATGAGATAGTTCAATCTATAAATTGATAATAAACCTTATGAGCTTTTGTTTTTTAAAAAAAACTATTTTAAAATTTCCCTATTTATTCAGAATTCAGAGAATTGAGTAATCAATTTTATATCTTTAATTCCACTAATCATAATAAATCAAATTTTTAATATATTCAGCCTATTTTTTTTCAGATTTATTATTGTTTCATAAATAATCACATCCTAATGAATAGCTGCTGCAATTCCAGATTTCACACATTAAACTTCCCTCTCTTGCAATAGAAAGCCAAGTGTCAAAATCACCGAAAATCCTAAAAATCTCATTTATTATTATAATTAATTAAAACAATTTCGATTTAATAAATCTTGGACGTCATTTCATTACTTTTTAATATTCTTGCTTTCTAAATTTAATATTTATATTTTTGATCATTTTTAAGCTATATTTTATAATCTTTGTCTTAACAAATTAGAATGCTATAATAATTAATATAGCCTTTGAATTATATTAGCTAAATAAAAAATGAAAACATTATCACACAAACTAATGATGTATTAAAACCTCAGATTTTTTAAGTTTGATCTTGAAAGTATTGCTGATTGATATCTGTAACTTAGACACAATCCTCAGAATTTATTATAATTAAAAGTACATACCTCTTTATAGTAATGATTTATTTGCAATATTTTACAGTACTATTGTATAAAATAAAAGAATTTGTTTTTACTAAAAAGCAAGAGAGTTTTAAATTTATCGATCATTATTATATGATAAATTTGACAACGGTTGATGTTAAGAAATAAAAATATAGTCATTTTTTAATTAAAATCATAAAATATCCATTAGATATTCTTTAGTATCGAATATATCATAATTTTTTCTCTAATCTAAACCATAAATACTTTATATAATATTTAATAAAGGGGTTTTGGGGTTTTGATTCTAGATAAATATATTTACCAAATAGCATAGCAAAGTAACCTAAATGCTATAAACTAAACTCCATAAACTTAAATGAAAAATAATTCAACATAGATTAATAAAAATACTAAGATTTCTAGTTTTCAATGCTGCAGCATTCATAAATTTAAGTTTTCTAAATTATAATATGTTATTTTTATTGTATTTTTTTTTATTAGATTAATCTAATGCGATCGTAAATCAAGCTCTTAGACATATGAGCAACTTATCTAATACTAATGTTAACAAAAAAACAGAAAACTATCTAAGAATACAAAAATAAAACGAAGAAATCCTAAATTTAAAGAGAGAACTCAAAGTAACTAAACAAAAAATCTTGGATGAATTAAATATAATATTTTATTCATATTATAAATCTAATTTCGAAATGTTTATTTCTAAATCCAATTTTTTAATGAATACCTCAGTATTCAAAATCCCAAAACCCCTTAATGAGGTTTATAAGTGCTTTGATTAGTAGGGTATAGTTGGGGTCTTATAGGGGTTAGTAGACAAAATG
>ARYC01010467.1:0-17661 GCA_000711775.1 Oxytricha trifallax | reverse complement strand
CACAAAGGACAATAAAAGTTAAGAGCAGGATAATTCCCCTTTGAGGAATTTAATGATAAGACATTCGAGAAACAAGACTTTAGATAGCATGTAACAAAAGTCTTTGTAGGCCCTGTTTGATCCAGAGTAAATGAATAACTTTTAGAGAGATTTCAAGATACTGATATCATCTTAGTCAAAAAATGCATATCATGGCAAGCAAGAAGATTAGATATAGTCTCATAGTTTACAAAAAATTCAGTCATAGAAAATTAATTAATAGGAAACCTAAGAATCTATTTTTAACAATGAGAGGTAGCAAGAGCTTCAAAAAGAACTTTACGATGAGATTTTAAAAGCTTAAAAATCTCACTAGAACATTAGTGAAAGTAATTATCCGCAAATTAAGCAGTAAATCTTACAAAAGTCTAACTCTTCAAATATCTTAAATCAAACCTCTACCAGTTTCAGAAAATAAGTGATTGCCAAGATAAACAATAAACATTATTAAAACAAGAGATATATGGATCCAAGCATGAATCATTAAGTTCATAAATAAGCTCTTGAATCAGCTTTGAGAGATATATAGCCACTTATTCCTTACTAGAGAGTGAGCACAAACATGAGTTTATTGAATCATAGTGGATTAGATAATAGTGATAATCCCAGTTCACGTGTAAATAGCTCAACAAAAAGGATTTCTTTATGTTGTAATTATTAAATTGAAGGTTTGATTTAGCCTTTATTAAATAATAGCGCAAGGAGAAATCAGTAACATTCTGTCATTAGGCACACTCTCGTAAACAACAAATTAATACATCAATCTAACATAAACATGACCAAGACTTAAAACTTCCGCATTTAGGCTTTGCCTATTGAAAACTTGAATAAAAGCAATAATATGTGAGTGACTTGAAATTACTAACATTATTTGATGTTTTATAGTTATATTTATTAGCAATTTGTCAAGTTTAATAATCTTAATTTAATAAATTAAATAAGTCTTCAGCAGTTTGATTGCTTAATATCGATTATAAATTTTTGAAAATAAAGAATTGTTCAAAATTATAAATTAACATATTAGATTTATAATTAACTAAAACAAATAAAATTGGTTTAAAAGAAAATAAACATTGGATAAACCACTTCATTTAAGAACACTTCTCTCAGTTTATAACAACTTTAATAGGGAAGCATTCATACAAATTCAAACTAATGTGTATTAATCTGACAATTTAAATAATTATTACTGTTTGAAATAAAGTACCAACTACAATTACGAAATTTAGAAGCTGTTAATTGCGCTTGATAAAATCAATAAATTGAAATAGGTATTTCATAATTTCAAACATTCACATTTTAACTCTTAATAACACTTCAACTTTAGCCTCTTCGTCTAAAGAGAATTGATTTCTGAAATAGCAAGTATAACAATATGAAAATTTATATTAAAATCCAAACTATATGTTATCAGTTATATTCACAAAAATTGCCTTATTTTCCTAATTTTGTGTAGAGTTAAATATAATTTAATTTGCAATTATACGAATCATGACAGTTATTTCATTTTGTGTTTATTATTTTTCCGATTATTTTGTATTTTATCAATAATTAAATATCTTAAAATAAATTAGTTATAAAATGAGAGCTTCAACATCTTATAATTATAATTATGATTTATAACTATTATATAAGTTAATTAATTTATTTTAAATTATAAGGAAATCTTAATCTTCGAAGCGATTTGCTCGCACTATTATAGAACAGAAAGAAAGAGCAAGAATATGGCATTAATAAGACTTATAAGCAATTTGAGTCTACTTACAATAAGGATTTCAGAGAATCCAGCTAATCTAAGCAATTTCTATTCATTAAATTTATCTATGCGATTTATATAGGAATTTTTGTTATTCAAAATTCTTTAAATTTTATAAGCAAATTGAAAGTCTCAAAGCATTAGATAATAATGGCCTTAACACCAACACTAATAAATCACGATCACTCCTCCAATCTCAGTCGCTGTTAGACCTTAAAAACGAGCGTGGTCACTTGCTTCAACAATATTTATAGGCTAAGAAACGCAGTACACATAGAAATATTTAAAGTTTTCAAGGAAGCAGAGACAATTTAAAGGGGTAGAAGTAACTTTTATTGAGAAATAATGCTAAGGATAAATAATAGTTTCAAACAATTAATGGTGGAGCTGCTCCAAAAATTAAGTCACAATCTGTGATTTAAAAGCAAAGTGAGGAGCAATAATCAAAAGTCATAGAGGAATATTTCAGTAAAACTGTGGCATAGACACCAGTTATGAGGAAATCAGAATCTTAAAATGATTTTCAATCTTAAATTATGAATAAGCAACTAAGAACATAGACTCCATAAGCTTAATTGAAATAAAACAGCACGTTGAGTCATGGGAATCGTAGTTAATCTTAAGTTAGCTTATTGAAAGAGACATTCCCAAAGAAACATAAATATCTATTAGATCACATAGAGCATATGCAAGACTTTACAATAGTTTAAATCCTTATTAATTAAATTGAATTTATGTTTTCTTATTTAAGACTGTCCATAATTGGTTTGTATATGCTGTTCGACAAAAACTGGCGATCATTTCGTTCCATTTAAATATCCTCACTAAATGGGAACATAATATGAGAAAATATTCACAAAAGAAGTCAATGATTAAGGGCATAGAGCTCCTATGTTTATTCTTGATAATGAGAAACAATTTGGAACTAAAGTTCAATCTGGTTAGCAGTATGTTACTACTCAGAGAGTAAGAGAAATATTTTCATTATTACTATTTAATCATTTATTTGGATAGAAAATTTAATAATATCTTAGCAAGATAAATGTCATAAAATTACCTAAAACAAGACTAATTGTAATTTAATTTATAATAGCTAGAATTTACTATGGGATGATAATTTATCACACTTAAAGTAAAATAAATTTACATTCAATAAATATATCATGTATTATTTTAACGTCAAATTCTAAATATTACTACTTAAAAATGTTTCAGCCATAATTTTGAAATACTAAAATCATCTAAATCAGAAAAACTTTTACAAAATACAATTTAATATGCCCAGAAATCAATAGTATTTTAATAATAATATTATTGTTTTTAGAACGACTATAAACTCTTTTAAGTGAAGCCTGTGTTTGGAGGAGTGAAAAAGTATAACGATCACGCTCTATATGACGAGGAAGGAAACAAAAAAGAGCGTTTAGATTTCCATTAGAATTCCTCCTATCGCACTAACTTCAGGGGTCTCCACATTGATGGAGTGTATCATGAAAAGAATCCTGTATATCCGGTTTATAGTATGCCATTCAAAGATAAGTCAAGCTATCAGAAGACATTCAATGCTCTGCAGATACCTGTAGATGAGAATAGAGAATATGATAGAACATTAGTTGCAGATTTGAGAAAAAGAGCTAAAGAAGGGTAAATACTAAAACCATATATGAAATTAACACTATTTATAGGAGAGTATTATGCTAAGACATGCCATTTTAATTAAGATAACAAACCTCGCCTTATGATCCTGAGTGATGAATATCTAATGAAAATGCTTATTTAATTAAAGTGATAATACAATTAGTTTATTATTAAATAGAAGAAAAATGTAGATCTTCGTCAAGACTTTGACCGGTAAGACTATTACTCTTGATGTAGAGCCTTCTGATACCATCGAAAACGTTAAGGCCAAGATTCAAGACAAAGAAGGTATTCCCCCTGATCAACAGAGACTCATCTTTGCTGGAAAGTAGTTGGAAGACGGCAGAACCTTGTCTGATTACAACATCCAAAAAGAATCAACTCTCCACTTGGTCTTTTTCAAATTTATTAAGCTAAATCATTGGATAATCTACTACTTTCCTTTTATATAAATAATCTGGGAGAAGTGTTCTCTTCTTACAGTATTGTTCCTAACTTCAATAAATAATTGTGGTCTTGAGACTTAGAGGTGGTGGTCAAGGTTCCATCCAAATTGAACCATCACTTGCTGCCCTCGCAAGAAAGTACAGATGCGACAAGATGATCTGCAGAAAGTGCTACGCTACTCTCCCACCAAAGGCAACCAACTGCAGAAAGAGAAAGTGCGGTCACAACAGTGATCTCAGACTCAAGAAGAAGCTAAAGGGCTGAGCATTGCTGCTGCCTGGGGTCCTCCTCAAAAGGCACCTCTACACGGCTCCCAATAATTTCTCTAACCGTTCACTCAAATTTTTCTATATCTTCCTCTGCCAATCTTTTAAATATACTTTATAAATGAGTAATTCTTCGCTTCCTTTAAGTAGTTAAGATTATATGTCAAATTAGATACTAAGATTATCAATCTCCCTTTAAATTATTAAATATCTCAAAATAATTAAATGTGTGAGGTTATAAATTAATTTTCAAAACTTAATAAAAATGTAAACTGTCTTTAAGAAGGGTTAGCACTTATCAAGCCAGGGTAATCTCATTTTCTTAAAATTTATTAACGAAATTAACATTATCTCCCTATAGCTAGAAGCCTAATGACTAAGTAGCAATAGTACATGTCATTCTATCACAATTTTCACTCACCTCCCGTATTTTATTGCAATGGTATAAAGTACATCAATGACTATGATTTGGAAGAATACAGGCCATAAATTTAGGCATTCTTAACCAAGCGCAGAACTACTAAGAGAGAAATTCGTAAGTGCCTATTAAAAATGAACAATGCCAAAATTTTAATTTCAAAATCAAAACTACCTTTTATTGAAAATTCCTTCATATCACCAACCTCTGTATTTTAGCACCTAAATGCATAATAATGGAAGACATGGGCAAAGAATATAAAGACATTTATTATCAGTAAAGACTTGTTCCTCTAGAATTTTTGTATGACGATAAACATTTAATGAGACTCTACGAAGCAGATGCAATTAACTCTTAATTTGTCATTTCTACTGTCAATGAAGAGTATGAGAAGCAAATGCTCGAAGCTTTTCTATAGAAATAAATTATGAATGGCTCTGCAGTGCCATTAATTGATAAACCGAGACACGATAAAATCAAGAAGAGAGCCAAAGAATTAAATTCAGTTTTTTACTATGGAGACAACTTAACTGATTTTGAAACAGATATAGAGAGAATGTATATTGCAGATAAAATGGAAAAATATGCCACATATATGAAGAGAAAATCTATGAGATATAAAGTGAGATGGACTATGTCTGATCTTAACAGATATTAAGATTAAGTGAATTATCGCATGAATGATCCTGAATATTTTGGCACAACAAAGCCTAGATTTGCTGAATTAGATCTTGATAAAGCTTTGGTTAACATGCAAACTCACATGGATATCTAAAAGACTTCTCAAGTAAGAAGAGCTATTTCTTGGTTCACAGATACTAAAGCTTTCCAAAGAGGAACCAAAAGAACTCATGTATAATCCACAACACTTTTGAGCAGATTTTTCCTCTATATTGATTCATGGGAATTCGTTAATACTATGGATGTCGAAAATGATTTTCACATTAACCATTCAATCGCAAACATGCATGTATATTTACTGTATCAAAGATTGAGAGATTTTTCAGAGAATAAGTACGCTTTTTAACTAAGAGAAGAACTAGTCGAAGCATACAATAGATTGACAAATGTAGAAATGTAAGATGTAGATGTATTGAGAAAGCAAAAGAAAATTGACGATATAGATAACTATATGTTCGCAATTAGAAGAAACTTTGATTTCCATTTCTATATCAATTCTAAATCTGTTGACAATCCACACTATAAACTTGATGCATTAATCTGGTCTTCTGTTTATCATGAAAAAGTTCCAAGATATTCAGACAAAGTTTACAAGATGGCTGAGTACTTCTATTAGCACTACCTATATTTAAAAACTTTAAGTTTTGAAGATATCGAAAAATGCAATATTGACTGGAGTGCTTACCGTGTACCTCTTAACTATAAAGATAGAATCGTAAAGGCCAATCCACCAATGAGTGAAGAAGAGTTTGAGAAAGAATTTAACTCACCCTATAAGATTAAGAAGTATCATTATAACTTCAGATAAGACGAGGAGCTCAATGAGGAAAATCTAAGAAAAACTTTCGTTAACCTGTGTACAAGCGCCTTCTTCCACAATAAAGAAAAGACTATTAGATAAGAGAACTTGAACTTAGATTCAATGAATAGCAGAGAAAAAGAAGAAATCATCTATAAAATGCGCAAGCAATTAGAAACTTTAAGTGAGTTACCACTTCATAACGACAGCTTCTTCTCAAACTTGAAACAAGCAAACCCATTATAAACCTAATTCAACATCTGGAAACGTAACTTGTTCGTACCTCTGACTGACTAGCTTGAGGAGAAAGCTAAGAGAAAGATGCAAGAGATAGAAGATCAAGCAAAAATCGAAAAAGAAAAGGAGACTGTATGGTTTGAGGGGAAGAGAGATCTTTATGATCCAGATGAAGAGACTAAGAGATTAGATAGACATCAAGCAATTCTGAGATAGCATTTGGCTGAAGAGAGAAAGAAGCAGGGACTTGACGTCAACGATGATTTTGAGAGAGTTAAACCAGAATTTGAAAAGGATGATCCTATGAAGGACTCAGTAGATAGCTTACCTGTAAAGAGAAAGCAAAAATGGAGAATCTGGTGAATGCAGCTGGTCGTAGAGATTAGCAGTAAAAATATTTAATAAATATATTAATTATTTAAACTTACTTAAAATTAAAGAAAGATAAAAATGTAACTAAATTAAAAAAATTTATTTAAAGAAATCTTTTTTCTTTAAAGTTCTTTTAAATTGCTAGAAATTAGTTCATAAAAGTACAAAGGCACTGTTATTTCCATCATCAGATAATATACTGATATTGCTCTAATCTTGACTGTTCTAAATTTCCTCCTATATCTTAAATTCTTCTAAAACAAATCTCTCTTTGATTAGATCCTCAATGTCATAGACGTCTATTTAGCTCTAAGATCCAAAGTTAATTTCAGATATTGCAATATCGTCATTCAACTTAATATCCTAAAGTTTTCTCAGTCTAAATGTCTAATGCTTTAAAAGCATCAATAGTGAAGATTTTGAGATATTTAGATCTTCTAAAGTTACAGATTTGAGTTTCTCATCGAGGATTAGTTCATAGATTTCCAAACCTAAATGATAATTATTTTTATCTAAGATTAAGTTATAGACTAAATTGAAGGCTTAGATGTCTAATATTGGATTCATTTTTAGGAGAACGTCAATAAAATCAGAGCGTGATTTTAGTGAGTAAACTTGCAAAAGTATTTCAATCTAGTTGTTGTGATTTACTTATACTCCTCTATCAAGAATTTGAACAGCTAAGTTCTTAAACTATTCCTTCTAATTTCTACCATTAAACTAGACAAAATTTTCTAAAACGCTGTTGAAAAGTTTATGGTAACTCTTTGAGACTGTGGAATTCTTAAAGTTATCAATGATATGAATTAACTACTCATATTTATGCTCCTTAGCTTAGCTTTGAATATAGTAAGTCCAAATATCTGGATATTGTTGTTCACTTAGCTTCTAATTCATAAGTATTTTCTCAACTTCATCCTGCCTCCCATTTTCAAGTAATCTGCGAATAATAAAGATCATGAAATCCAAAGTAACATAATTGTTACAATCTAATAAGACTGTGTGTGTAATTTGAATGATGCTCTACCAAAGCTACTCTTAGTTTGATTATGATAATTCCTCTTTGAGACTGTCGAAGCAAACTGAGAGTGCTTTCTATATTAATCCAGTGTCGATTGTTACTTTATGCTTAATTAGTTAATTCAAAACACTCAATTACGTAACTGTTTTGTTTTGCTCAATTAGAAGTGAAAGTGGGTTTACATATTAGATGGAATCGAAGATGAATCCAACTTTCAATAACGAGGAAAAGACTTATTATATTTGCTCAGTTAAATTTAATCTAGACAGGCCGTTAAGAAGTCTTTGAATGGCTGTTGGATCTTTAGCACAAGTTTAAGAATTCTTAGATAAGTAAGTCAATACTGAAGTAAAATCGCTTGTTTCGATAGCTTGCTAGACTCTATCACTAAAAGGCTTAAAACTGTTATCTTCCATTTTAATATATTGATAAATTCTTTCAATTTCAGATTTTTGATTGTTCTGTAAAGAAAATTATAAGGAAATTTCAATGTAGTGTAAAAACTATAAATAAAGCTACACTTTCATAATTTCATCTCTTTCTTTGAGAAAGACCTTTAGAGATTTTATTTAATGCAGAATCAGGATTATAAAGACCAACTCCTGGTACATAGTTTTTCTACTTAGCAGCTTCATCTGTATATTTTATAATTTTAGATTTTGAAATGAAGAATTTGGCTTTTTAAAGTTAAGTTTCCTTATATGACTTGTCTGTATCATAAGTTACAGGTGATGGAGAATTATTTTTGTTTAGAATGAATCTTTCTCCAATTTTTCCTTTGGGAGCAATTATTTTAGTTGCCAGTGTTTTTTCTTGCACTGAATCATACTTGGCATCGTAATATCCTGGGGACTCAAAGCTCTTACAATTTGCTTCATCTATAAAGTATAATGACTTCTAATCTTTCAAATTAAATGCACCCATATATTTAATTTTTGTCTTATCTTCGTAAGTTCCTGGGCCAGGCTTTATATTTTTCTCTGAGTCCTTTATAATTTCATCAATCAGAGTTATGCGCTTTCCCTTTGATAAACCTGAGTTTTTCTTTGGGTTTATTAAACTGCCAGAGGTATTATACTCTGCAGGAGCAGGAACCATAGACTTTGATTTTACGTAATCATCAATGAAGTTTTTCTTTTAATTATTCACTATTTTATTAGTTCTAACTTTATCAAAATGTGCGTTAAAGAAAAACTTCATTGATGATTACGTAAAATCAAAGTCTATGGTTCCTGCTCCTGCAGAGTATAATACCTCTGGCAGTTTAATAAACCCAAAGAAAAACTCAGGTTTATCAAAGGGAAAGCGCATAACTCTGATTGATGAAATTATAAAGGACTCAGAGAAAAATATAAAGCCTGGCCCAGGAACTTACGAAGATAAGACAAAAATTAAATATATGGGTGCATTTAATTTGAAAGATTAGAAGTCATTATACTTTATAGATGAAGCAAATTGTAAGAGCTTTGAGTCCCCAGGATATTACGATGCCAAGTATGATTCAGTGCAAGAAAAAACACTGGCAACTAAAATAATTGCTCCCAAAGGAAAAATTGGAGAAAGATTCATTCTAAACAAAAATAATTCTCCATCACCTGTAACTTATGATACAGACAAGTCATATAAGGAAACTTAACTTTAAAAAGCCAAATTCTTCATTTCAAAATCTAAAATTATAAAATATACAGATGAAGCTGCTAAGTAGAAAAACTATGTACCAGGAGTTGGTCTTTATAATCCTGATTCTGCATTAAATAAAATCTCTAAAGGTCTTTCTCAAAGAAAGAGATGAAATTATGAAAGTGTAGCTTTATTTATAGTTTTTACACTACATTGAAATTTCCTTATAATTTTCTTTACAGAACAATCAAAAATCTGATTGAAAGAATTTATCAATATATTAAAATGGAAGATAACAGTTTTAAGCCTTTTAGTGATAGAGTCTAGCAAGCTATCGAAACAAGCGATTTTACTTCAGTATTGACTTACTTATCTAAGAATTCTTAAACTTGTGCTAAAGATCCAACAGCCATTCAAAGACTTCTTAACGGCCTGTCTAGATTAAATTTAACTGAGCAAATATAATAAGTCTTTTCCTCGTTATTGAAAGTTGGATTCATCTTCGATTCCATCTAATATGTAAACCCACTTTCACTTCTAATTGAGCAAAACAAAACAGTTACGTAATTGAGTGTTTTGAATTAACTAATTAAGCATAAAGTAACAATCGACACTGGATTAATATAGAAAGCACTCTCAGTTTGCTTCGACAGTCTCAAAGAGGAATTATCATAATCAAACTAAGAGTAGCTTTGGTAGAGCATCATTCAAATTACACACACAGTCTTATTAGATTGTAACAATTATGTTACTTTGGATTTCATGATCTTTATTATTCGCAGATTACTTGAAAATGGGAGGCAGGATGAAGTTGAGAAAATACTTATGAATTAGAAGCTAAGTGAACAACAATATCCAGATATTTGGACTTACTATATTCAAAGCTAAGCTAAGGAGCATAAATATGAGTAGTTAATTCATATCATTGATAACTTTAAGAATTCCACAGTCTCAAAGAGTTACCATAAACTTTTCAACAGCGTTTTAGAAAATTTTGTCTAGTTTAATGGTAGAAATTAGAAGGAATAGTTTAAGAACTTAGCTGTTCAAATTCTTGATAGAGGAGTATAAGTAAATCACAACAACTAGATTGAAATACTTTTGCAAGTTTACTCACTAAAATCACGCTCTGATTTTATTGACGTTCTCCTAAAAATGAATCCAATATTAGACATCTAAGCCTTCAATTTAGTCTATAACTTAATCTTAGATAAAAATAATTATCATTTAGGTTTGGAAATCTATGAACTAATCCTCGATGAGAAACTCAAATCTGTAACTTTAGAAGATCTAAATATCTCAAAATCTTCACTATTGATGCTTTTAAAGCATTAGACATTTAGACTGAGAAAACTTTAGGATATTAAGTTGAATGACGATATTGCAATATCTGAAATTAACTTTGGATCTTAGAGCTAAATAGACGTCTATGACATTGAGGATCTAATCAAAGAGAGATTTGTTTTAGAAGAATTTAAGATATAGGAGGAAATTTAGAACAGTCAAGATTAGAGCAATATCAGTATATTATCTGATGATGGAAATAACAGTGCCTTTGTACTTTTATGAACTAATTTCTAGCAATTTAAAAGAACTTTAAAGAAAAAAGATTTCTTTAAATAAATTTTTTTAATTTAGTTACATTTTTATCTTTCTTTAATTTTAAGTAAGTTTAAATAATTAATATATTTATTAAATATTTTTACTGCTAATCTCTACGACCAGCTGCATTCACCAGATTCTCCATTTTTGCTTTCTCTTTACAGGTAAGCTATCTACTGAGTCCTTCATAGGATCATCCTTTTCAAATTCTGGTTTAACTCTCTCAAAATCATCGTTGACGTCAAGTCCCTGCTTCTTTCTCTCTTCAGCCAAATGCTATCTCAGAATTGCTTGATGTCTATCTAATCTCTTAGTCTCTTCATCTGGATCATAAAGATCTCTCTTCCCCTCAAACCATACAGTCTCCTTTTCTTTTTCGATTTTTGCTTGATCTTCTATCTCTTGCATCTTTCTCTTAGCTTTCTCCTCAAGCTAGTCAGTCAGAGGTACGAACAAGTTACGTTTCCAGATGTTGAATTAGGTTTATAATGGGTTTGCTTGTTTCAAGTTTGAGAAGAAGCTGTCGTTATGAAGTGGTAACTCACTTAAAGTTTCTAATTGCTTGCGCATTTTATAGATGATTTCTTCTTTTTCTCTGCTATTCATTGAATCTAAGTTCAAGTTCTCTTATCTAATAGTCTTTTCTTTATTGTGGAAGAAGGCGCTTGTACACAGGTTAACGAAAGTTTTTCTTAGATTTTCCTCATTGAGCTCCTCGTCTTATCTGAAGTTATAATGATACTTCTTAATCTTATAGGGTGAGTTAAATTCTTTCTCAAACTCTTCTTCACTCATTGGTGGATTGGCCTTTACGATTCTATCTTTATAGTTAAGAGGTACACGGTAAGCACTCCAGTCAATATTGCATTTTTCGATATCTTCAAAACTTAAAGTTTTTAAATATAGGTAGTGCTAATAGAAGTACTCAGCCATCTTGTAAACTTTGTCTGAATATCTTGGAACTTTTTCATGATAAACAGAAGACCAGATTAATGCATCAAGTTTATAGTGTGGATTGTCAACAGATTTAGAATTGATATAGAAATGGAAATCAAAGTTTCTTCTAATTGCGAACATATAGTTATCTATATCGTCAATTTTCTTTTGCTTTCTCAATACATCTACATCTTACATTTCTACATTTGTCAATCTATTGTATGCTTCGACTAGTTCTTCTCTTAGTTAAAAAGCGTACTTATTCTCTGAAAAATCTCTCAATCTTTGATACAGTAAATATACATGCATGTTTGCGATTGAATGGTTAATGTGAAAATCATTTTCGACATCCATAGTATTAACGAATTCCCATGAATCAATATAGAGGAAAAATCTGCTCAAAAGTGTTGTGGATTATACATGAGTTCTTTTGGTTCCTCTTTGGAAAGCTTTAGTATCTGTGAACCAAGAAATAGCTCTTCTTACTTGAGAAGTCTTTTAGATATCCATGTGAGTTTGCATGTTAACCAAAGCTTTATCAAGATCTAATTCAGCAAATCTAGGCTTTGTTGTGCCAAAATATTCAGGATCATTCATGCGATAATTCACTTAATCTTAATATCTGTTAAGATCAGACATAGTCCATCTCACTTTATATCTCATAGATTTTCTCTTCATATATGTGGCATATTTTTCCATTTTATCTGCAATATACATTCTCTCTATATCTGTTTCAAAATCAGTTAAGTTGTCTCCATAGTAAAAAACTGAATTTAATTCTTTGGCTCTCTTCTTGATTTTATCGTGTCTCGGTTTATCAATTAATGGCACTGCAGAGCCATTCATAATTTATTTCTATAGAAAAGCTTCGAGCATTTGCTTCTCATACTCTTCATTGACAGTAGAAATGACAAATTAAGAGTTAATTGCATCTGCTTCGTAGAGTCTCATTAAATGTTTATCGTCATACAAAAATTCTAGAGGAACAAGTCTTTACTGATAATAAATGTCTTTATATTCTTTGCCCATGTCTTCCATTATTATGCATTTAGGTGCTAAAATACAGAGGTTGGTGATATGAAGGAATTTTCAATAAAAGGTAGTTTTGATTTTGAAATTAAAATTTTGGCATTGTTCATTTTTAATAGGCACTTACGAATTTCTCTCTTAGTAGTTCTGCGCTTGGTTAAGAATGCCTAAATTTATGGCCTGTATTCTTCCAAATCATAGTCATTGATGTACTTTATACCATTGCAATAAAATACGGGAGGTGAGTGAAAATTGTGATAGAATGACATGTACTATTGCTACTTAGTCATTAGGCTTCTAGCTATAGGGAGATAATGTTAATTTCGTTAATAAATTTTAAGAAAATGAGATTACCCTGGCTTGATAAGTGCTAACCCTTCTTAAAGACAGTTTACATTTTTATTAAGTTTTGAAAATTAATTTATAACCTCACACATTTAATTATTTTGAGATATTTAATAATTTAAAGGGAGATTGATAATCTTAGTATCTAATTTGACATATAATCTTAACTACTTAAAGGAAGCGAAGAATTACTCATTTATAAAGTATATTTAAAAGATTGGCAGAGGAAGATATAGAAAAATTTGAGTGAACGGTTAGAGAAATTATTGGGAGCCGTGTAGAGGTGCCTTTTGAGGAGGACCCCAGGCAGCAGCAATGCTCAGCCCTTTAGCTTCTTCTTGAGTCTGAGATCACTGTTGTGACCGCACTTTCTCTTTCTGCAGTTGGTTGCCTTTGGTGGGAGAGTAGCGTAGCACTTTCTGCAGATCATCTTGTCGCATCTGTACTTTCTTGCGAGGGCAGCAAGTGATGGTTCAATTTGGATGGAACCTTGACCACCACCTCTAAGTCTCAAGACCACAATTATTTATTGAAGTTAGGAACAATACTGTAAGAAGAGAACACTTCTCCCAGATTATTTATATAAAAGGAAAGTAGTAGATTATCCAATGATTTAGCTTAATAAATTTGAAAAAGACCAAGTGGAGAGTTGATTCTTTTTGGATGTTGTAATCAGACAAGGTTCTGCCGTCTTCCAACTACTTTCCAGCAAAGATGAGTCTCTGTTGATCAGGGGGAATACCTTCTTTGTCTTGAATCTTGGCCTTAACGTTTTCGATGGTATCAGAAGGCTCTACATCAAGAGTAATAGTCTTACCGGTCAAAGTCTTGACGAAGATCTACATTTTTCTTCTATTTAATAATAAACTAATTGTATTATCACTTTAATTAAATAAGCATTTTCATTAGATATTCATCACTCAGGATCATAAGGCGAGGTTTGTTATCTTAATTAAAATGGCATGTCTTAGCATAATACTCTCCTATAAATAGTGTTAATTTCATATATGGTTTTAGTATTTACCCTTCTTTAGCTCTTTTTCTCAAATCTGCAACTAATGTTCTATCATATTCTCTATTCTCATCTACAGGTATCTGCAGAGCATTGAATGTCTTCTGATAGCTTGACTTATCTTTGAATGGCATACTATAAACCGGATATACAGGATTCTTTTCATGATACACTCCATCAATGTGGAGACCCCTGAAGTTAGTGCGATAGGAGGAATTCTAATGGAAATCTAAACGCTCTTTTTTGTTTCCTTCCTCGTCATATAGAGCGTGATCGTTATACTTTTTCACTCCTCCAAACACAGGCTTCACTTAAAAGAGTTTATAGTCGTTCTAAAAACAATAATATTATTATTAAAATACTATTGATTTCTGGGCATATTAAATTGTATTTTGTAAAAGTTTTTCTGATTTAGATGATTTTAGTATTTCAAAATTATGGCTGAAACATTTTTAAGTAGTAATATTTAGAATTTGACGTTAAAATAATACATGATATATTTATTGAATGTAAATTTATTTTACTTTAAGTGTGATAAATTATCATCCCATAGTAAATTCTAGCTATTATAAATTAAATTACAATTAGTCTTGTTTTAGGTAATTTTATGACATTTATCTTGCTAAGATATTATTAAATTTTCTATCCAAATAAATGATTAAATAGTAATAATGAAAATATTTCTCTTACTCTCTGAGTAGTAACATACTGCTAACCAGATTGAACTTTAGTTCCAAATTGTTTCTCATTATCAAGAATAAACATAGGAGCTCTATGCCCTTAATCATTGACTTCTTTTGTGAATATTTTCTCATATTATGTTCCCATTTAGTGAGGATATTTAAATGGAACGAAATGATCGCCAGTTTTTGTCGAACAGCATATACAAACCAATTATGGACAGTCTTAAATAAGAAAACATAAATTCAATTTAATTAATAAGGATTTAAACTATTGTAAAGTCTTGCATATGCTCTATGTGATCTAATAGATATTTATGTTTCTTTGGGAATGTCTCTTTCAATAAGCTAACTTAAGATTAACTACGATTCCCATGACTCAACGTGCTGTTTTATTTCAATTAAGCTTATGGAGTCTATGTTCTTAGTTGCTTATTCATAATTTAAGATTGAAAATCATTTTAAGATTCTGATTTCCTCATAACTGGTGTCTATGCCACAGTTTTACTGAAATATTCCTCTATGACTTTTGATTATTGCTCCTCACTTTGCTTTTAAATCACAGATTGTGACTTAATTTTTGGAGCAGCTCCACCATTAATTGTTTGAAACTATTATTTATCCTTAGCATTATTTCTCAATAAAAGTTACTTCTACCCCTTTAAATTGTCTCTGCTTCCTTGAAAACTTTAAATATTTCTATGTGTACTGCGTTTCTTAGCCTATAAATATTGTTGAAGCAAGTGACCACGCTCGTTTTTAAGGTCTAACAGCGACTGAGATTGGAGGAGTGATCGTGATTTATTAGTGTTGGTGTTAAGGCCATTATTATCTAATGCTTTGAGACTTTCAATTTGCTTATAAAATTTAAAGAATTTTGAATAACAAAAATTCCTATATAAATCGCATAGATAAATTTAATGAATAGAAATTGCTTAGATTAGCTGGATTCTCTGAAATCCTTATTGTAAGTAGACTCAAATTGCTTATAAGTCTTATTAATGCCATATTCTTGCTCTTTCTTTCTGTTCTATAATAGTGCGAGCAAATCGCTTCGAAGATTAAGATTTCCTTATAATTTAAAATAAATTAATTAACTTATATAATAGTTATAAATCATAATTATAATTATAAGATGTTGAAGCTCTCATTTTATAACTAATTTATTTTAAGATATTTAATTATTGATAAAATACAAAATAATCGGAAAATAATAAACACAAAATGAAATAACTGTCATGATTCGTATAATTGCAAATTAAATTATATTTAACTCTACACAAAATTAGGAAAATAAGGCAATTTTTGTGAATATAACTGATAACATATAGTTTGGATTTTAATATAAATTTTCATATTGTTATACTTTGCTATTTCAGAAATCAATTCTCTTTAGACGAAGAGGCTAAAGTTGAAGTGTTATTAAGAGTTAAAATGTGAATGTTTGAAATTATGAAATACCTATTTCAATTTATTGATTTTATCAAGCGCAATTAACAGCTTCTAAATTTCGTAATTGTAGTTGGTACTTTATTTCAAACAGTAATAATTATTTAAATTGTCAGATTAATACACATTAGTTTGAATTTGTATGAATGCTTCCCTATTAAAGTTGTTATAAACTGAGAGAAGTGTTCTTAAATGAAGTGGTTTATCCAATGTTTATTTTCTTTTAAACCAATTTTATTTGTTTTAGTTAATTATAAATCTAATATGTTAATTTATAATTTTGAACAATTCTTTATTTTCAAAAATTTATAATCGATATTAAGCAATCAAACTGCTGAAGACTTATTTAATTTATTAAATTAAGATTATTAAACTTGACAAATTGCTAATAAATATAACTATAAAACATCAAATAATGTTAGTAATTTCAAGTCACTCACATATTATTGCTTTTATTCAAGTTTTCAATAGGCAAAGCCTAAATGCGGAAGTTTTAAGTCTTGGTCATGTTTATGTTAGATTGATGTATTAATTTGTTGTTTACGAGAGTGTGCCTAATGACAGAATGTTACTGATTTCTCCTTGCGCTATTATTTAATAAAGGCTAAATCAAACCTTCAATTTAATAATTACAACATAAAGAAATCCTTTTTGTTGAGCTATTTACACGTGAACTGGGATTATCACTATTATCTAATCCACTATGATTCAATAAACTCATGTTTGTGCTCACTCTCTAGTAAGGAATAAGTGGCTATATATCTCTCAAAGCTGATTCAAGAGCTTATTTATGAACTTAATGATTCATGCTTGGATCCATATATCTCTTGTTTTAATAATGTTTATTGTTTATCTTGGCAATCACTTATTTTCTGAAACTGGTAGAGGTTTGATTTAAGATATTTGAAGAGTTAGACTTTTGTAAGATTTACTGCTTAATTTGCGGATAATTACTTTCACTAATGTTCTAGTGAGATTTTTAAGCTTTTAAAATCTCATCGTAAAGTTCTTTTTGAAGCTCTTGCTACCTCTCATTGTTAAAAATAGATTCTTAGGTTTCCTATTAATTAATTTTCTATGACTGAATTTTTTGTAAACTATGAGACTATATCTAATCTTCTTGCTTGCCATGATATGCATTTTTTGACTAAGATGATATCAGTATCTTGAAATCTCTCTAAAAGTTATTCATTTACTCTGGATCAAACAGGGCCTACAAAGACTTTTGTTACATGCTATCTAAAGTCTTGTTTCTCGAATGTCTTATCATTAAATTCCTCAAAGGGGAATTATCCTGCTCTTAACTTTTATTGT
>ARYC01010466.1:0-15637 GCA_000711775.1 Oxytricha trifallax | reverse complement strand
ATTGTTAAAGTCATTGTTCATATAGTTAAATCATTGTTCATATAGTTAAAGTTAATTTCTTATAATAAAAATAAAATCTTCATAAAATTTGGTCCGGTTTTAGCTCAAAACAGCTTAAATTTATATAGTTATATATTAAATCTTTGTTAATTGAAGCCAAAAAATGATTGATTTTCATGTATAAAATATTAGCAATGAATTTTGAAGATTATTGTAATTTTATGCTTTTTTGATGAAAAACTGCTTAATTTGGCATCGGTTTTTACTGTTTTTCGATACGAAACGCATACTTTTTGACATTTTCTAAAAGTTTAAAACTGCTCTCCGAAATTTCTCGACCAACCAGTCTTGTTAATTATGGGGCGCTGATCACGAATACGCCATCAAAGCGCCATTTTGGACAAGGCATCCCCACGAACGAGGGCCGGGAAGATTTGATGTCACTCAATTCTGTGTTTTCATAGGCTGAGAGAGCCGCCCAGGAAATGAAAACACCCTTCCCTCCCTATCCCCGCTATTCAGCATTAAAATCATATGTTTCCTTAGTAGATCGAAGTCAGAATTGATAAATATTTAATGGTTCGCGAGATAGCTTTTGTGAAAGTTCACTGCAATTTCACTGTAAAAGTCATTCTTTGACTATGAGTGTCCATTGTCCTCTGCCTCCTCACATTAATCACAGGTCATTTCTCTCATTGTCTTATTGATTTAGAATATATATACTTGACTTGCGTCATGGTGATCTTGGTCATAGTATGCATAATCGAGGTCATGTGATAGCATTGTTTATATATTTAAAGCTTGTTCATATAGTTGAAGTCATTGTTCATATAGTTATAGTCATTGTTCATATAGTTAAAGTCATTGTTCATATAGTTATAGTCATTGTTCATATAGTTAAAGTCTTTGTTCATATAGTTAAAGTCATTGTTCATATAGTTGAAGTCATTGTTCATATAGTTGAAGCCATTGTTCATATTGTTGAAGTCATTGTTCATATAGTTAAAGCATTGTTCATATAGTTAAAGTCATTGTTCATATAGTTGAAGTCATTTTTCATATAGTTGAAGTCATTGTTCATATTATTGAAGTCATTGTTCATATAGTTAAAGTCATTGCTCATATAGTTATAGTCATTGTTCATATAGTTAAAGTCATTGTTCATATAGTTAAAGTCATTGTTCATATAGTTGAAGCCTTTGTTCATATAGTTAAAGTCATTGCTCATATAGTTAAAGTCATTGTTATATAGTTGAAGTCATTGTTCATATTGTTGAAGTCATTGTTCATATAGTTGAAGCATTGTTCATATAGTTAAAGTCATTGTTCATATAGTTATAGTCATTTTTCATATAGTTAAAGTCATTGTTCATATAGTTAAAGTCATTGTATATAGTTAAAGTAAATTTCTTATAATAAAAATAAAATCTTCATAAATAATTACATCCCGTTTCAGCTCAAAACAGCTTAAATTTATATAATAAAACATAAAATCTTTGTTAATTGAAGCCAAAAAATGATTGATTTTCATATATAAAAAATTAGCAAAGAATTTTAAAGATTATTGTAATTTTATGATTTTTTAATGAAAAAATGCTAAATTTGGCATCGGTTTTTACTGTTTTTCGATACGAAACGCATACTTTTTGACATTTCGAAAAATTTAAAACTGCTCTCCGAAACTTCTCGACCAACCAGTCTTGTTAATTACAGGGCGCTGATCACGAATATGCCATCAAAGCGCCATTTTGGACAAGGCATCACCACGAACGAGGGCCGGGAAGATTTGATGTCACTCAATTCTGTGTTTTCATAGGCTGAGAGAGCCCGCCCAGGAAATGAAAACACCCTTCCCTCACTATCCCCGCAATTCAGCATTAAAATCATATGTTTCCTAAGTAGATCGAAGTCAGAATTGAAAAATATCTAATTGTTCGCGAGATAGCTTTTGGGAAAGTTCACTGCAATTCTGCTAAAAATGCTATTCTTTGATAATGTCTAAGCTTCGTCGTCTGTGAAGTAACTGCCGATATTAAGGTATCTGTCTCTGCCCGCCCTACTTGTCTAGAATATACTCAGAGAAGATATTGGGTTATTAGAAAGGTAGAATCTACAGATGAATGGGTGTGGGTGATGGAGCAGGAAGTGAAGAGAAATGTGTTATTATAAGGAAAGTTAAGAGATCCACATATTAGCATATATTTAAAACTTACAAGGAAAAATTCACTGTTTACATTCAAACATCAAATTCTTATATAATTTACATAATCTTGAGAAATAAAATGAAGGCGTTTCCAAAAAAAAGAACTCAAAATTTTACATTTTTTTTCTTAAATATCTATTCTAAATTTAATTGATAAATAAAAGTTAGTTTTTCAAGTGTTATCAATTATTTTTATTTTAATAAAAAATTGTGAAAAAATGGATGGTTAGAGTATGATAATTTATTTATTTTAAGTTATGTGAATTATATTATCACAAATTATATTAATTTAGTTTAAATTATGTGTGATAGATTAGTTAGCTCTCTTATTTGTTAGAGTTGGTGTCATTTATAATAATTCAAGTCTCTATGTTCTCTGCCTCATCAACTATGCATTTAAAATTCTGGTCTCCCATTGATATCACTATTGCCTTATTCATACTGTTCTTTCATTCTCATGTTGCTGAAGAGCATACTGTCTATCGTTAATCAGTAGGCATAGTATGTGTTAAATACATTTAGTTAATATTCAAAAATTTGATAAAATATATAATAATAATAATATTGTAGGAATACATTTGATTTGGGAAAATAATAAATAAATTAAAATACAATTTCCAAAAATATTGGCAGTTAACTTTCTGGAACCTAGACAATATGGTACTTGTTCGATATAGAATTCAAAATTAGCTGGACTTTACTATTGGCGGTACCTCTCTATCGCATCTCTGGAGCTAGATAACTTGACTTTAATTTTTGCATTAAATTCAACTAAACAAATCACCCAAAATTAAAGTTGAGTTATCTCGCTCCAGGGATGCGATAGAGGGGTACCGCCAATAGTCAAGTCCAGCTAATTTTGAATTCTCTATCGAACAAGTACCATATTGTCTAGGTTTCCAGAAAGTTAACTGCCAATATTTTTGGAAATTGTATTTTAATTTATTTATTATTTTCCCAAATCAAATGTATTCCTCCAATAATAATAATAATAATAATAAAGAGTAAATAATATTTATAATTAATATTTAAGAATATTAAATAGCAAGTTAAGTAAAAAAGATTTCAAATTTTTTGTTAGCTCGTCGTCTTACTTTAAAAATATACTTATTTTTATTTTCTTTACAACTAAGAATCCAATAAATACAGCTTTTTTTTTTAATTTCTTTCATAAATGATAGATTTGCTTTTTAAAATATATTCCTATATGTTAACATAACCAAGATTTTTAAAGTTATAGTTTAAACTATAATTCATATTTAACATTTTATGATTTCTCACATATTCCATTATTACAAGCAATTAATACAATTCTCATATATAAATATATACAAATTAGGATTTTTGATTTTTGATTATTCAAGAATTCATTGACAATTCTAAGTATTTTACCTATTCTTATAGAGAACTCCATGATATGAGTTACAGTTAGTGTCGTATTTACCACTGAGTGGGTAATCAAGTCTGCAGCAGATTTTCTTGTAGATTTTCTCCTTACTCTTCTCATTTTTGTAATCTTTGTAGTAGGTTTGGAAGAATATCTTGTCCTTCTTGTCGTCGATACCTTGTTGAGGAATCATTGAATGTATGTTTACAAGTCTGGTCCTATATACACTCCCCATTTTGCTCAATATTGAAACCTATTCTATACATAAACTAATAAACATATTATAACTTTCAGTTTTGAAAGGGAAAACGGTATTGTAGAGATCAACCAGGGGCACTAAGCTAATCAGCTGGTGCTATCTCACAACGGTGGAAAGCTCTAATAAATTATCAACTTTATAATTGAGCATCAAGATTTACCATAAGCATCATGTCATATTACTAAACTGTCTTTTCTCAACAATTTCTATCGCTGCATTATAGTTGAAGCAACTATAGCATGAAGATGCTTTCCTCTCGAAGCAATGGCGTATTCCTATGAAGGGTAGCACACTTTACTCTTTCTTGTAGTGTAAAATGTCAAAGCTGAATCTTTTCTGATCTACATGAAAGTGATTTAGTTTAAAAAACCTATTAAAGAGACATTTGATTACTGAGCCAATCTAATGAAAATACTTAAGCTTCATTAGTGCGCCCATGCTCTCATACTTCATATCTTTAATATGACTCCGTCTAACCAAAGGGAACAGGCTCAGATGTCAAGAGTATCTAAATTTATCAATGTTTAGGGGATTTTAAATTCTCTGGATTTTATCATTCTAACTAAGCATCTTCGTGCTTATTAGCTCACAGTATCATCTCTAATGAATATGGCAGGTTACATGCTCCTAAGATTATTTGAAAAACGTTAGTACTAATTTTCCTACTGCTCAAATATTTTTGGTATCTCAAGAGATGGTTACATGATTGCTGGTTTATCTAATAACATTTGTACTTTTAATGGCAATATGAAAGTTGAGTAATGTAATGGTGTTACAGTAAGTTTTGAATATGTCTCTGCTTCAACTCTTTTCTTCTCAAGCTTTGTTGTTGTCAGGTCATGCTACCAAGAAATCTTCATTCAGAGTTTAATGTTCAAGCAAACCGAACGCTTAAAAAACTTGAGATAAATTAGTTTATTGCTGATGTTATTAATCGTCGCTAATTATTCAATCAGAGATTAATAAGAACAGTTATTATTTAAACACTATTTCATTATAATTATATTATGGTAATTTAGTTAATTCATTTACCATCTCTTTACATCGTTAAAGAAGTCCCATAATAACTATCTTTTAATTTAAATATTCATTATTACTTTTAACTTTTGCTAAATCTTCATCTATTTTTCTTTATTAATTTAGAAATAAGTGATTACTTTGTTTATGAATAACAGGGTTATAACTCAATGATGATTAATATAAATAAAGTTGATATTTTTAATAATAACATGAGCTTAAATATTTTTAATTGTTTGTAATCTAATGACTTCTATTTGATTTATATATTTCCTATTTATTTAATAAAAATGTTTAATAAATTTAAGACATTTATATTATCTCCAAAATTTAAAAGAGTAAATGATTTGTATTTATATTAATAGATGTTATTCTTTTTACTACAACATTATCAGATCTTTATAAGTGAGATCCTTCCAATTTATGGTAGGTTAATTCAATCACTTTTGTTGATGATATACTGTATAAAGATAAGTAATCAATTTAACTTTGTTGGTAATCATCTTATATGCATAATTAAGAAACTTAGTTATCAATTATTATGAAGAGGTAAATTGTATAAATGTCTTCAATAAACAAGCAAATATAAATGGCACAAGCAAAACTACAGTTAACTCAATCGAAATGTAAATTACGCAAGTTAAATAAAAATTATACAGAAGTTATACCTATGTGAAGCAATTGTGTAGCAAAATTGAACTTTTATAAAGTATTTAATAATATGTAAATGAGTGATGGTCTTTATTTTCTGTTTAGATAATTAAAAGCTTTATAATTAATTTATATCACTTTTAAGAAAATATTTTCCTATAATTGAGGTATTTAAATAAAAATTGACCCTTATAAAATCTTATTTATTCTTTTCTCCTTCAATTAACCCTATTTTAATAAAAACATTGTTAATTCATTTTAGTAATCATCCATTCTTCTTGTTTTTATCAAAAGATTTCTCTCAAATCATAAGTTAATATTAAAATACAAACTAATCTTATCTAATATTATTAAGAGCAGAGCATAATTTTAAATTAAATTAAAGTTAGTTGGTTTCAATTAATTCCAAATGTATATAGAAACACATAATCTCATATTAAATAGTGTTAAAATTGAGAAATAATAAACATTAGATCATTCGAATGTGTTTGAGCTGATTATTTCATCATTATAAACATAGTTAGCATCTCAAATATGCTGCATTTTGCAGCTTTAATGTATTTCTTATTTTTATTATTGCCAACGTCTGTGTTTTACCATTGAGCTCTGATTTATTTTAAACCCTCTTATCTTAAAATATGAAAATATAGCGACTAAATAATAGCTTTGTTTTTATCTGTTATGTTTAATATTGTAAAGCTTACTTTAATACAAGTAAGATAGTATTTTGCAAAAGAGATGTATGTTATAATAACTATATAAAATGATAGAAAAAGCACAAAGAGTTCTTAAATATACTATATCACTTTTTAAATCACTTAAAATTTAGCACTTTAAAACACAGTCATTCTTACTACAAAACCAACTTTAACAAACATATATAACATAAAACGAAATAAATAAGAGTTAAAACAATTTATATATTCTTTTACATACAAAAAATAGATTGTTAACTAAAGAGATATCCTTGTTTATGTGTGAATGTAATCATTTATAGGATCATTTTTAGTTAATATTTTCCTATTGTTACTTTCCCCTCTCTTTGTTGTTGTAAATGTAATAATAATATAAAAATGACGTAATATTAATAGCTTTTTGAGTATCTTCGATTAAAAGGATATCTAGCCTTATATTAGTTCAAAAGTGAGTAAGTAATTGGTATTCATATCATACTGTATTTAAACTCATTAATATTAGCATTTATTTTCGATTAAAAGTCCTATTATAGAAACACTATAATTAAATGTTTATTATATAGAAGTTACTTGTAAAATACATTCATATTTATAGAATTAACTATACCTTAATGAATATTATATATCTCAGTGAATTCTAGTGACTTGCAGTTAAGCTGCATAGTATCACGCCTATTTGTATCTCCAAGACAGATTTGGCAAAGATTCTAAAACTGTTATTCTGCGCACTTGACATTCATTTATTTCAGATCACTTTCAATTATTATCAATTCATTGCAATTCAAACCTTGTACGATAATTTTATATCGAATTACCATGTAGAGATAGCTTATTAAAATAATAAAAAAATAAAATAAAGTTTTTACTATTAATTAATAATAAATATAATCGTAGAATAATAAAATAATGCAGCATTTACATTCGTATAAATACTCAAGCCTAAGAATCTCTTATCACTTGATCTTGTACAATTAGGTAAATTTCTCTGAGCGTTAAGATCCTTCAAAGTAATAGCTAATTTAAACATAGATTTCTCTGAAACAATCCTTGCTCTTTTTATACAACAATTGAACCTCTGAAGATAAATGCTTTGTAAACGATGAACTCACGATTCATGTGTGATAGAACTTGTTAAAAGTGAGTTGAAGCTTAGTATGGGGAGGTGGTGGGAGCATTGAACTTTAAATTAGTAGAGTTACTTAGATTTACCAGGGAATGATTAAAAATAACAATATATAATATATATAATATTTAATTATTTTATATATAATAACAGTTATGCTTGTAAGAATATTTAATGTGAGCAATTTATTTATCAATTTAATAAAAAATCATGCTAGTTTTTATTTACAAACATTTAAAGTTATTAAACATATAATTATCCATTCATTAGTATAAGATTAAATAATATGCAATATTAATTGGATTAAGAATAAACAGATATATTTGCATGAGATCGAAGTAAATTTGTTTAAAAGAACAGATCTTTTTAATTTTACGAGCTAATTCCTTTTTTAGATAACTCATAAATATATTTAATCTTTTTATCATACTAAAAATAAATAAACATTCGTGATTATTGATATACAACTTGTCAAACTTCCAAATATTAACTAAATGTCTCTGAAGCCTGTATCGAAGCAAATAAGGTTAAAAAGCATTACAGCTAAATGTAGTTTTATATTCAAAGATATATACAACCTTACATTTAACCATTTCTATGGTGCAGACATTTAATTCGAGAATGTGGTACTTGATAAATATAATCAAATCACTATAGAAAATGTCAGTTAATAGTTCAGATATAAAGCAACCAGCCATGCACGAGACATCTACGTAATGCAGATCATACCAGAAAGCAGGTGGAAACATAAGGGATTAAAGAAGTTCAGAATTTTAAGTTTTCGATGCGAAATGGGGGTAAAAGGGAGAGTAATTTGCGTTCAGGGACACCGCTTGACGCAGCAGACACTATCTCGCAACAGTGGAATATTCAGTTTAGACATTTATACGGGAATAAATAATATAAGCATCAATGTCTCTAAAAATGCCATAGAGTTCCTTAAAAAGAGAAGTTATACTTTATAAGAAGATCATTTAAGATAAAAAGAGAAGATCAAAAATTAAAAACATAAAAATATTAAGCCTAAGGGATTCTATCAAAAAAGTTTAATTAAAATACGAAAAGTTATAAATAAGATGGCTAGAGAATAATGTAAAAAAAAATATCGCGCATATAAAAACAAATTGTAAACTATTAATATTAGGATGAATAAAGCTAAATGATCTATAATGTCTATTTACCCAAATATATAAAATATGAAAATTATTACAAAATAAATAAGAATTCAATATGGATTAACTCTATAATGATTATTATAAATGTCCTCAATATGGGGGTCGCTGTAACCTCCACTCAACTTGCTTGAAAAGTAGGTGCGAAAGATGTCACTTATCTGCAGATTAATTTTCATTTAGCAATTTTAACAAATCCAAAATACATTTTATCATTTTATTTTAGTTTGTTTTATTATAATTATTACTAACATTATTGATATATTTTTTAATTACTATATATATTTATATGAGAATCTCGATTATTTATTTTTTTATGGTTTTGTGCTTATACTAGTATTCTTTGCTTTCATATGGCTATCTTATCATTTTTCCCTTTTACAATAATCATAGTGTTATTAACATATATTTTAACCAGTTCAATTTATTTAAAGAGTCATAAGTATCATATGTTTTACTATATATGTTAATGTATTTTCCCTTTCACATCTAATTATCTTTTATTCATGCAATGGATTTCCTCTTTTATTAGTGTTCATCCTTCTGATGTGGCATACTAAGTTCTTTCTTCTTTACCTTATGTGGTAGTAACTGCATTTTAGATTGCTTGATATGCTTATTATTAACTCATAATTATAAGTATGTAATACTTTTACAGTTTCTGAAACAAAATTTATAAATTTGAATAAAGTTATTAAAGTTCTCAAATTTTATAATTAGTTGCCGTGTTTAATTACTTATGTAGGAAATATATAATTTTATTTGTACTTATTGATAAAAATAAAAGCGACAAAATATCTATAATAATTAAGTAAATTTTTATTTTATTTAAATTATAAATATAACGATTATCTAATCCATTTTAATTTACTCTTTTATTTATTTATATTGTTTTAACTTAGTAACTTTCCAATTCCCATACTCTATCTATATTGTGAAAATAATATAATATAAGAATGCTATAATCCAAAAATACTCAGCTAATAATAACAATAATGATTTAAAGGTTTATATTTATAATTAAGATACACTTATATTATACTTTCTACTTTGTCTTCGTTAATTTAAATTTCTAATTCTCTAGAAAGCGTTCTCTTTTGCCTTTTTCACTACTCCAGTATTCACTTTACTTTATTAATCTCTCTGTCCTTTAAATCCACTTCTACAGCTTTTTCTACTAAATGTTACTTTATTCACAATTCTAATACTGGTAAATTATACTTGAACTCAAATACTTTTTGGTAAATTTATTTGCTTTTAGTAGTGAATTTTTTTATAATGATAAATAACAATTCAATATACAATCATTTTTAATGATTAATCTCGGTGTTAATTTAATCATCGTTTCAGTTCATATGTTGTTTCATTAAGACTATTTAGTAGATCAATGTTTTTAATGATCAGACATTTAGTTTATCACTTCTAACAAGAGATTTGTTGAATTCAAACTAAGTTACTAAACTAAGATTCACTTTTTTTAAATCAATGTCCAGCATTAATTATCAATAAAGATTTTTAAATTTTAACATCAATTTTTAGTGTTTATTAAAAGGTAATTAGCTCCTTAATTTATTCAAAAAGAGGTTATCATTATAACTTAATTATAATCAAGAACATAGAGCTTTCGATTTTTATGATATTTATTTGTTAAGTTAAATATAGTATTTCATATTAAGACATAAAATCTAAGTAGTTTAACTTTAAAAAATAGAATTTAATTAACTTTTTAACATAGTTTTATATTATTACTTCAATAGTGGTAAGTTTTAATGTTAAAAGATATGTTTTTATTTCAGATAAAAACTATTATTTTTAAAAGAAAACTTCTTAATTTTATCACAAATTGATAAGTATGATCATGATAAAAGAATAACATGACAAATTTTAAGTGTCATCATAAATATCTGATGACGCATTTCATCAAGCAACGGAATTGTTTGATGTGTTAAGTGGTATTGTAGGAATACAATTGAAATTGTGAAAATAATTGAAATTAAATTAATATAATTACAAATTACTGGCAGTTAAAGTTGGCCAATTTAAACGATCTTGGGCTCGTTTGATAGAGAATTCAAAATTAGCTGGACTTTATTATTGGCGGTACTATTTTATCTCCTCCCTGGAGCGAGATAACTTGAGTTTAATGTGAGGGTATAATTTAATGAATTTAGATGAGTTTAATTAAAGTGGATTTATCTCGCTCCAGGGAGGAGATAAAATAGTACCGCCAATAATAAAGTCCAGCTAATTTTGAATTCTCTATCAAACGAGCCCAAGATCGTTTAAATTGGCCAACTTTAACTGCCAGTAATTTGTAATTATATTAATTTAATTTCAATTATTTTCACAATTTCAATTGTATTCCTACAATATTTAAAAATAGTTTCTTTCTTATAAATGATCCCATTAATCTTAATATAAGTTAAAATTTATTAAATCATTATGCCTGAGCTAAATAAACAAGAGTTTTGAGAAAATATGAATCTACATTAAAATAATAACTAAGATGAATAAAATTTTCAATTAAATTTAAAATTAAATGAAATTTAACATACAAATTTAAGGTAGGACTATAAGTTTTCCTAATTGTTAAGTATAAGTTTATTATAAATCCAGTTAACCTATTTTGTATTATTTATATTTAATATCTGTTTCTTCCTATTAAAGCTTTAAATAAAAATGCAAATCTTAATTAAAAAAGGATTTTAAAATAAAAGAATTCAATAATAATGAATTAGGCTATTTATTGATTTGGTATATACTTTATTCATTTAATCTAAAGATGTCAAAATTTAATAATATTGAGATTTACAAATCCTGCGTTTAAAACAACAAAATCTTAAAAATCTATTATGAAAACTAAAGTATAATCAAATTATATTATATTATATTGGAAAATTTTACAATTGGGAGCACTTATACTCACTAACAATTTATATTCCTCAAATTCTAGAACAATTATCTGTGCAATGTTGGTCTTACTCCCTCCAATTCCCGAATTCTCATCAGCATCATTAATATGCCAAAAACAAATTCAAGATACTAGTAATAATAACTCTAGCGCGTGAAGCTTAGACTATTAGTAATCAAAGTGCACCTGTGGCTTCATCTGGTACAGTAGGGAGGCAATAACATAATATATCATGTTAAGCGGATGACCTGAATCTCGCCATGAGAATATCAGTTGTCAAGAATAATTTGATGAATTAAGTGTTAAAAGTACATGAATGAAAGGTTATAATTAAGCTTAGATAATAGTCAAACCTTGAAAGAGTTATAGTGATAGAATTATTGAGTTCCTTGTTTTCACAGCATGAGTTAGCAACTAACCTTGCTAAGTAACAATTTAAAATGTATAGGTTGAATAGTATTTGAGGATATGATAATCATTAGAGAGCAAATGAAGATGAGATTTGATTAGATATCAATGAATTTAAAGTCTTTAAAAACAGACTCATGAATACAATTATGACGTAAGGAGTTTATCAATAAAGCAAATCTGATTTATATACTCTGAAATTACCAAAGCCTCTCCTCTTCTACTAAAATGAATTCAAAAAGAATTCATAGGATATCATGAGTAGTCAAAATAAACTGTGAAGCTAACATTTAAAGGTCATATTAAGTCTAATTTACAAATTCTAGAAATATATAATGTAACGTAGGTAAAGCTATTACTTTGTTATAGGAAAAATAAGATGCCTCGATATTTCAGATCCTGCTAAATTTTCTTGTCTTTAAATCTATAGAGCACTTCATCTGATAAATAAAATTAAAATATCACTTATGTTCAGTATATGAGTCTCTATTCTGCACTCTCTATATAGTTAAGGATAATCTAAAGCTTTTGTTACTTACGACAAAATATCCTTAGGAATTTTAACAAGATAAATGATCTTGTCTTTAATGGAAGAATTAAAGTCGAGTTCATCAACTTGATTAAATATATGTAGCACTTCAACTCTTTCAGACTCAAGGAGATGATCACAAAATTTATAAAATAGCTCTAGCAAGTCATGTGTGGAAGATAAGGAAAATTTCAGTCGATAAAACCAATAAAAAAACTGGGATTTATATTTAAAACATATATAAGCGAGTCATTTAAATAGTCAAATAAATGCATATTTTTTTATCTCAATCGCTAATTACCTCTATATTTCATTTATATTTATTCTTATATACATAAATTGATGGTATGTGTAAACTATTAGCGCTTTTTCCATTAAAAAGCCTTAAACAATTATCATTCCGAGATTTGCAATCATTATTTTATCCTGGTTGTTTGAACTCTTCCTCGTTAATTATATTTTCATTATAATTTACACAAAAAAATAATAAATAAATATACAACTAGAGAAGTATAACTTAACTTCTAGCTATTAATAATCTATATAAGGGAACAATTATATTAAATTAATTATTATATAAACATAGTTTAAGTTATTTATTTAAATTAAGTGGTTAATTTATCATAGTTTTAGCAAGTATTTTATTCATTAAAAGAGCTAATACTCCAAATTACTAGAACTTATGGCTTTTTAAGACATGGCATATCAGAATGTCTTAAAGAAATTTCATTAAATTACTTTTTTTAAATTCCAATTATAGATGCCTAAAATTATTTTTGAAATTATTGTAGAATCAAAATTGTATGAACGTATTTTAAAGCGAGAAAACAATTTTATAGTTTCATTTCATTCCAAATTTTATAGAGAAATCCTAAGTTAATTGAGATATAATTCTTGGTACACTGTCTTAGATGTTTGGTAGTATTAATTTGATGAATTTACCTGATGAAATTAATCCATAATATTCAATTAAATTGATATAATGTAAGGACTTTATTAACATTTAATCTAATAAAGCTCTTAGAAGACTAATCTTTTAATTTAAATTTCATTGGTTCTAGATATTTTCGGCATTTAAAGTACTATAATTAATATATAAATATACTTAATTTAAAAGAGTTCATTAAAAAAGCTTAATATTGAATTATTATTATAGCTTTTATAAGAAGATAAATAAAGATAAAATATTTAAATTAATTAGACTATAAGGAATCCATTATAATCTTCTAAGTGGCAGTATATTCAAATGAAATACTTCTTTGTTTAAAAATTTTATATGTTACATTTATCTTAATATAAATTTAAATAAACCAAATCGAATCAATTGCTCTATGTTAATTTAATGCTTTTTACAATTTAATTATTAATTACATTAATTATTATTGTAAAATATATGTCACTTTTATTAATTGTTGGTAATAAATACAATAAATATGACTTTAATTAGAATTTCATCCCAAAACTAATTTGAGGAAGAATGTCTTTTGAATCTTTAAAAATAGCATGCAATAAGTAACTTAAAAAAAATTGCTTATTCTCAAAGAACCCCAGCTATATTTATATATTATACTTAATCAAATTAAAATATGCATAATTCACTTTCAAGTCTTATCATCCTCAAAGAAATAGATGATTAAATGACTAATGCACTTGGTATCTCCTATATTATTTGCTACTGATAATGAGTTAGGAAATTGTGTAACATTTTAAAGTTAAGGAGTTGGATATTCACTTCGAAAAAATTCACCAAATATTATGATGATTTAGTTATGTATATTATGAGAATTATAATCATAAATAACTCATTGATATTCACCAATGCATTAATATTGTATTTTAAATAAATTTAAACAGTAAAAAGAGAGTGACTAACTGCATGAACCTGATGAAAGGATGAAACCAACAAGTCTCAGGAAGGAAAAGACTTCCGTGATATCGGGGAAATCGAGAACAAACACTAAGAAATAATCAAAAAAAATTTTTAATATTTTAATATAAATCAAGTAAATCAATACCAAAACTCTTTAAACTGATTAATTATAATGGTAATTTAAATTCAAATACCTGAGCAAACGTTCAATTACATTATAGTATAACTCTTTGTTTACTTGAACTTAACTAAAAAAACAAATTAGTTAAATGTCAGTTTAATAAACTTTGCCATAATATTGCTTGTAAAATATCAGGAAATGGAACCCCAAACTAAAATTGAATTAATTATTTAAGGAAATAAAGCATAGGAAACTGGGTATAATGACTCCTTTTGAAATGTTAATTTTTAGAATCATTTACATATATAGTTATATTTTAAGAAGATTTATTGACAAGACATTAAGGAAATCTTATAATGAATAATAGATGATAGAATATTCTAAATGGTAATAATAAAAAGTTATGGTAAGATGTATCATGAAATATAATGATTGTAGTAAGATTCCTTGCATATGTAATCTCCGAATAAATACCTCCCTTCTATTATGATGAAGTAAAGATATGATGAAGTAAAGAACTATAGAAGAGAGCAATATTAATGATAAAGATAATAAATAAATAAAACGTAATAATTATAAAGCAATAGCAACGGGAAATTACTTTTATTAAATGAAATTAAGTAAGTGATTGATAAAGAAAAGTTTAAAGGAATCTATCCTTGAGGGAGTCAAAACGCATACTTTAAGTAGGTAAGTTGATTAATTCTTATTAAACTAGGATACCACTTAAAATAATTTATTAAATTACTTAAAATAAATTAATATAATTAAGAAAAAATTAAAGAATTAAACACTAATCTTAGGAGATAATACTAAACAATATCTATAAAGCAATGCAGTTATAATAAGATGATATAAATATATTTGACAATATTAAGATCAATTTGAGGACAAACAAGAGTAACTGAGCAAGACCGAGAATTGAAATGAGTAACTACATAAAAACTATAATCTATAGCTTCCTACACCTGGATCGGTTGTCTTAGGCTCTGTGTGGATGATAGAAGATCGACCTGGATTTGGTATTTTAACTTTCACAATTTTTTAAATCTTGATTTTTTCATGAATTTTAAATCTCTTAAAAACTGCTCAAATATACCAATTTTGCCTCTTTTCACCGTATTTCACCATCTTTATAAATTATAATATTTCTATCAAATTTTGTGTTTTACGGTAGTTTTACAGTTTTTGGCAAGTTTTTCGGCCAAATCTTCCAAAACCCGATCTTAGTATTTAGAGGTCGAGGAACAATAGTAGACTACTTAGAGAGCAGTCAAAGAAGAAATGAAGG
>ARYC01010465.1:0-16930 GCA_000711775.1 Oxytricha trifallax | reverse complement strand
TGTCTCTTCAAGCTAGACTCAGTTGAGAAGAAATTTTAGCAGTCTTCACATTAAAATGTTTTAATTTTTTCTTATGGTTGCTGCTCCTTATCTTCCTCAACCAATTCAACTTATGTTTAAACTCCCATCTCAGAACTCTTCATCTTGTTTTAAACTTAAATTTTAAAGACCTCAGCTTCAAACTCTAGAGCTCTTAGCTCTACCTCCTTTTCAATATAAATTACTTGTGGTTTCTTGGAGGAGCCAAAGTTGAGCAATGATTAACCTGTTCCAAGAGAAACTGCCTTATGATTAAAGTTAGCAGCCATGTTTAAATTCAAATTTAAATTTCTATTATTAATAAGTAAAAACCTCACTGGCTATACTAACTTTGTATAGGAGCTGGCACTGCAACAACAATGGTTGATCTTAGGTGTTAGACATCATATTTATACTTAGTTTATAACTATAAATTTTCTAATTTTATGCTTAATATTTTTATTTTGGTACCAACTGAGAATAAATTCAGGTGTACTGGTACCAATTAGGTTTTGAACCATTTTGGAACTTTTCCATTAAAACCTCATTAGTTTAAAACTAGGTACCAATTAAGTATTGGTACTATTAAAATGGTACCAATTAAATTTAAACGAATTTATTACCGGTAATAATCAAATTTAGTACTAATTTAATGGAGCTAAATTGATAAAAATGGAGCTCCATCTCTGATGTTTGTTACAGCTTCTGCAAGCTTTCTCCACGTATCCTTACCAGGTTGACCTCCTATAAGATGCCCATATTTAATAGTAAGATTTTTAACAGTGGGATCCAGAACTCTATATATTAAAATTTGAAATTCAATAACAAGAGAAGAACAAGGATGGAATCTATAAGTACTGCAATGAAGAGGGTTGAAGCTTAAGAAATGATATCAAGATTTAGAAGCAAGTAAGATCTCTATCGATACCTTACTTTGCATGGTAAGATGACATATACTTTAACATATTTTATAGTTGGTTTATTCCTTCCAACGATGGAAGGTACTAAAATTTCATTCTTAAAAGTTATACTCTGCGATGAGAAGAAAGCCTTCAAAAACAGTGATATAAAGTTGATAGATATACCAAACTACCCAGAGATTTCAGTCACTAATCTCTACGAGGATGCGATGAAAGATGAAGAGTTGGTAGTTTATCTTCCTACCAAGAAACAACTCTCTAACAAGCTTCCAGAAAGGAGCTTCTTCTTTGGAGTTCTTGGCGCTTTAAGAGAGAGTAATCTCAGAGAGATCATTGAAGAAGCTCACAAAAAGCGCTACTCTATTTCTCCTGAAGATAAAAAGAAGCAAGGCATACTAATAAGCGAGACCTGGCTCGCTGAGCTTAAGAAGCATCCATTCCTCTCTCGTAAGCTTTGTTCATAACTTTGTAGGGAAATCTGGAACTGGTATATTCCTAATGAAAGAGCATGCGAAGGTTCACAGAGAGAGAAAGTCATAGACTATTTATGATGTGAGCAAGAGACTTTATAAATATGTCTAAAGTCCAGAAGAAATGAACATAGATGCAGGAGCTGGCACAAAGAGAAGAAATATGGGTCCAAGCAAGCCATAAGAAGAGGAGCCTCCATTAAACAGTCATGCGAATTTTCATCGCTTTGTACCTCTAAAATTTCTTGGACTTGTACTATCATCTCATTTCAACATCTTGACGTAATTTGTTTTCAAATTCTTCATCATAATCTTCATTATTATCATTTTCTTGATCATCACTTCTTAATATTGTTGTTGCTATTATTGATTAAACATATTAATTTTAATTCCTCATGAACCTACCTTTTATTTTATAATCCTGCTTATCTAAATGGCATATTTTAATAAGAACTAAAATCATCATGATGAATAATTGAAACTATCTATGAGTACAATTAAATTATTGCCACAATGTCTCTCTAGTTCTATTCTAAACAATGAAAACCTTAGCTTTTTTTGATTGTCTTTCTATCATACCAAATACCCAGATTTATCACTCAATTCTACTACTATTTTTTGTTGTTAAATTTAGCCTTTATCATAAAGAAATTTTCCCAGAGTAAATAAACTTTCATCTACTTCAATATCTCTTCATTTTAAATATGAAAAATATACATATATTTTGCTACTTATTGTCTTACATCTTAAAATACTTTTCTTAATAACTTTTGATTTAATTTGTAGTTAAACAACTTTAAAATAAATATTAATTTTATTGAGTTAAAGAAAAGAAAATTTTTTAAGATTTCAAAAATTGAGTGGTACCGACTTAGACCCCCCCCCCACTGTATCGATAGGCAAGTCATGCATAAGATGATACAGCAGCAGCCTTGTAGTGAGTCTTGATTTAACTCCAGTAGAATTCTATTCCATTAAATTAAGGACTATAAGGAACGTTATAAACAGGAGTTATGTTTAGGTCTTCATAAGCTTTCTTAGACTCCTTAGTCTTATGAACTGATAGGTTATCAGCAAACAGGATGATCTCTTGGTTGCTATACTTCTCTCTGAGCTTATGTAGGAACTCTATATACTACTCTCGCTTAATAGAGCGAGGGTGATTCACATAACTCTCTAAGCCTGAATCTTCACTTATACCAGCTAAAATTGCATGGGTGACTACCTTTACTTTTTAGTAATAAACTTCTATGTTATCATACTTCTTGTACCATGACTTATTAATAAAAGTGTTGAACGTAAACACAGCTTCATCTGCTTGATGAACTTGATGTTATTATCAATAGCTCTCTGCATTTAATCATATATATAGTTTAAATTATTACTATAAAATGGCACTGTAAAATCAATCACTCTCTTCACTCTGTTGACAGTCTTGAAAGTAATACCATTTCGTCTATAAATATTAGCTCTATTGAGATACGTATGTCAGGAAACTTGCGATGAAACATCACAGCTCGCTAGTCTAATGGAAAAGGTGCCCAATACTTCAAAGTCCTCGAGTCGCAGAGGTAGTCAATATGAGCTTGAGAGAACTTTTATTTTCTTGCAGGATACTTTCAAGAGCCAGAATTAAAATGGTAAACAGCTAGTAAGCAGTGATACCTAACAGTTGAGGCACTCTTGTGTAGTAGCTTTGCTATAGTTGCATAATTCAGGACTGGTTTGACTTAGTCTATATTAATACTCGTACCATACCTAAGCTGCAACAGTAAATCTAAATATTTTTCGTCATAAATAGACCCTAAATTTCGCCAATTTCTATTTCTCATTTTGCAATTTGACCTAATTTCTCTGCTAACCTCAATAAGACCCCAACTATACCCTACAAATCAAAGCACTTATAAACCTCACTAAGGGGTTTTGGGGTTTTGATTGAAGCTTGCCTGCAGTTTGCCAGATGGGAGGGTGAGTATCCTTAAAAAGAGATGGACTAGATATATTAAATTTATTTATTGCATTATTTATTGTATAGGATTATTCATAATTTAATTTTACTATAAACTTACCTCTTCTAGCTCATAAAAACTTTAGTAGATCTTCCAACTTCTTTATAAAGCCCTAATAATTTCTTCATTTTTCTTTTATTATTGTTAAATTATAAGGTTATAGTATATTTTATGCATTTAAATAATTTTCAATTTCTATTTCTGTAATAAATATTTATATTATAATCAAGATCAAAGCATTTTATATTATTTCTTTTACTTTTAGTATTAAATTCTCAGCAGGTGAATTAAAAATATAGAATAATAATTAGCTAATCATGGTGAAAAGAATTTCAAAATAAGTAAAGCTACTCTAAGCTGTTGCTTTTTTCAGTTTATATTCTTAAATTAATGGGAAAATATGCAGCAAAGCAGATTAAAAATATTCATTTTCAGAATGTGATATATCAACTAATACTAGATCTAGTAAGTTTTTAAATCATAATATTTTTAAGAGTAATATGTGCTCAATCTAACAAAATAAAAAGTATATTCATCTGATAACTTCATATTTCTTGTAATTTAACCTTCTTTATTACTACTACCCTGAAGAGAAGTAATGTGATTTTCAGAGATCAGATATGATTCACTATCCAATTTAAAAATTAAAATGTGATCATCCTTGTGAAAGTGGAGAGTACCTAGATATTGATATGAAGTTTTAAACATCTACTTGCATGAAGTGTCCCGCCAATACCTATAGTGTACCAGGCGTGTTTATAGATGGAAATATGGATTACTAATCATGAAGTGGTAAATATTCTGCAATTATATCAAGGATATTTCCTGTTAAGTGCTCAAATGATGTTGCTGCTATTTAAGTCTCAAAATAAATTAATAAGTTTAAAGTAATTAAATTGTTATATCATAAGATGAATCTAGAAAATAAAGAATTTAAAAGATTTAAGAATATTACTGTATTATGTATCGAGAAGCTTGGATTTTATATCCTAATCTTAATCATCCATTTTATTTTTAATTATAAATTTTACTAAAATATTTAGTAAGATGATTAAGTAAATAAAGTTCTATAAAGGTATCATTCCAAGATTTTGTAGTTAGATAATAATTATCAAATTCATAAAACTAATAATATTTTAATTATTATAATCATAATATCCAAACTTAAATCAATTCAATAACTAGTACCATTTTTCAAACTTCTTTAATAATACATTATTTAATCATTAATGTAGTAAACTAAATTAATGCTTTTATTAAAAATTATAATTTATTAATGCACTTCTTTTTCCTTAGTTTTGTGAGAATTCAAGAACCAAATATGGACAACAGCAACTAGTAAAATGTTTAAAAACGTGGCCAACACATCGCCAATCAGCTTGGTGGTCACAATTTGGACATGCCAAAGCGCCAGCCTTCAGGAAACCACCCAAGTCCCCGTTTTAAATAAGCACATATCGGCATGGAACGGGTAATGGCTTGAGCAGAGAGGGATCCAAAAAAACATAAGATAGATCACATCATAAAGCCAATAATGGTGCTATTTATCAAAACTAACATCACAGCCAACACCAGTAGATGCTTTATTTTTATTATTTCAAATAATAACTAAGGACTATTAGATACTTTAAGATTTAATTGTGGTAACAAAATATTAACTAATAATGCAGTCGCACTATCACCAACCTCAACTGAACCCAGAAGATAAAATCAGACTATTATTGATAAAATACAATTGAATCGGGGAAATGTAAAAATTAAAATTCAAAATTAGTTATATATATTATTACTGCTCATTTACTATGCGTTTTGTCTTATATGCGAAAAGTGGTCAAACTGCTACTTAATATAACTAAATAGTCACTTTTATTAGGGTTTTGTGTCAAAATATACATGCATCATTAGGAACATCTCTAAAGTGACCAAATTCTGTATTTGCAGTGAAAATGACCAACTTTGCTATTCGTTGTCAAAATTTCTGAATTTGTATATTTGTCTCTCCCATTTGAGCAGAGTGGTCAAAAAAGTGGTCAAAGTGCATGATTTGAACTGAAATGACCAGAAGAGTGGTCAAATCTGAGATTTGCTAAAAAAGTGACCAGAGTGCATGATTTGAACTGAAATGACCAGAGTAGTGGTCAAAATCTCAAAAAATCGTAGTTTTTAGTCTGAATTTAGTGTTATGTGTCACTTTTCACAAATATGCGGTGACCAGGCCAAATTTGGTGCATGGTGGTCAAAAATCTTTAAAATCGTTGTTGCTGGTCAATTTTGTTCTAATTTTTGTGGTCATAAAGTTCAATACTGCAGCAGTACCTGAAAATCGCTGCTGGTCAAAAAAATCGAGCAGAAGTTGGAAATTTGCTAGTTTTTTGCTGAATTCCTATCAAACTGGATAGCATGATGCTCAGTGCATCTCCTCTCTCACCAACCCATTAAATTCTTGAAATATCTGATTTTGAACCAAATTTTGTCCAATTATAGCATGTGTTGCCCAACTCTTCTGGTGCTCACCTTGAGTGTATAGAAGTTTTCTATATAGAGAAAAATTGTCCAGAATTTGATGCCATTCGTCAAGAATTCACTCTTGTATGAACAGACTTATGAAAACTGCGATTTCGGGCAATACACATACATTTATAGATTGATTTTAAGTATAGTATTAATAACAGCAGTAATAGTAGCAGAAATAGTATAGGCAGTAATAATGACAATGCATTAGGTATAAGCGCTTATAAAAATTTCAATGTATGATGCAATTCTTGTTTTTGAGTAGAATCTCATACAAAGCCATACCTCAGAGTATGTATCCATTTGTTGATACTGAATGCCCAGAGTCCTCGAACATCATCCTCACTCATGTTTTTTATTATTTCTTGGATGCGCTTAACCAGCTGCACTCTATAAGTTAGTTATGAGAGTATGCTTACTTTCTGTTAATGTTCTGCTACTTGAGGTTCTTCTTGATGTATGCAAACAACTATTCGATTGGGTTGAGCCAGGGCGAGTATTCTGCATTGAAGAGTACGTTGACTTTGAAGCGACGAGCAGTCGCAAGCATCTCAGAATACTTATGAATTATGGCATTATCCATTAAAAGCACCACCTTCTTATTGCATATATCTTTGTAAGTTCTTATACTTCTCAGCGTCTGACATATAAAGTTCTCAAACAGCACTGAATCAAAAGCTCCCTCAATTATTTGAGTGGAGACCACTCTGTCAACTGCGATTGCAGCTATCAAACCCATAGAATACTGTTACCTCTTCACTGTTTACTTTGCAATCGACAACTGCCTTGCTCTCAAACCATAATCGCCTAAATTGGAGAGCATTTCCTATCGATACTGAGAGATTGGCTTATAATTGAGATTAATCTGACTTTGATCTGGAATTTATGCAGATGATTGATCACATTCTTTGGATTCTTCTTATTGATTATGATTTTGTGATGGGTCATCTATGAGTAAAGTAAAATTGGTTTTATGACGGTAGTTGAATTATAATCTTAGTAGTTTGATGGAAGTTTGCATCATGATTAGTGGTTTGAAATGAGACTTGTTGAACTTGTTAGAACTGGAACCATACAACCTAAGGGTGGAACCATGCAACTTAAGGGTGGAGCCATACAACATGGATCTATACAACTCGGATCCATACAACCTGGAACCATACAACCTGTAGCCATACAACCTCAGCGCGTAACCATGCAATCCAAGAGATATCTTCAGGGTATCTTCATCTATCATAATAGTTCCAATCATAGTATAATTCCCAGAGTTCACATCTCAACTTGCATCTCCCTCATTCTTGAAATTATCAAAGATAAGTAATCGCTCAAACTAAGCTGAGTATGATAGTTTGACATTATCAAGAATAGAACGATTTTATCAGATACTATCATCATGCAACAACCATCAACCTTCAAATTTTATTTTGTATACTTACTCTCATCAATATTCGAGCTGCTCAAAACTGATAGCGACAGCTTTCTTGGAGTGAGCTGAACAATTCTCTCTATCTCTAACTCAATAGCGAACTGCTTGATTTCTTTATAGTTGATTACAGTTTTAATTTTGACACCTTGTCAATCAATGGCGTGAGCCCTGAATGGATTCGTTTGATCTGCTCATCATCTGAAGTGACTTTCTTCGCAGTGCTCTGCAACTTCAAATTCCTGAATTTCTTCAAAGTACTCGATTGGTTTTAGGGAGTATCTTCAACTTCAAGTATGGGGGATAGATCCTACTTTAGTTACTACTTTGCTTTCAAATTCTAACGAGGTGGAGTTTGTAAAATGCCTGACTTCTGTAAAATTGTAAATCAAAACTATTAAGGAATGGCTTACTATATAGCTGCTTGATGATTTCTAGGATTTCTTTAAAATCGATTGTTTAGCCAACTTATTTAAAGTACTGGTACTAGGATGGGGTTTAAATTGGCTTTGCTTTACTCTGCATTTCTGAATGAAGTTTGGATGATTACGAATCCTTTGCATTAGCTTATAGATTGATACCTTTAGAAGTATTTTAAGCAGGTAAATCGTTAGATCTTATAGATGAAACTACATCCAATGAATATGATAATTTCTAAGAATACTCATCATTCAACTGCTTGCCAAGCAGCATCTCTCCATACTGCAGCTCCTTATCGCTCGCGATTATTCTGCTATACTTTTTACTTGCGATGAGTTTGCTCTCATTATTCTTCCTCTTGCCAAGAATGCTCTTTTGATTTAGTGCCCACTATTTAGGAGGCAAGTAGTCAGATCTGAAGTTGCTTTCATCCACTGATATAATTACTGCATCCTCTCTTAGAAACTATGATAGCAGGCGACTCACCCATAGGCGTTTACAGTTATAAGCAGGATCTCTGTATTTGACATTCGCTGCCTCTGTCTTGCCAAACTTCAGATGAAACTACTCCTTGAGAATCTTGTGAATCGTTGAGATGCAAGGCACTTTGAATGGATACTTTGATGGCGAGCTTGTCTTCATTTCTTGCAATCGATTTTGAATATTTCTTCCAGTGCACTGATAAATCCCAACCTCTTCAATGCATTCACCAACAGCAGCAACCAGCTGCTCATTATCTCTCTCCCTCCTCTTGCCAGATTCTTTTGGTTCTTAAGGATGCAATATTTTGGTTTTCAACTCATGCTTAAACTTCTCAACAGTTCTTGATACAAACTCTGCTGTCACTCGCAACTTCTTCGAAATTTACTTTGGCTTCAACTAATCTTCCATATACATTCTTACTATCTCTAATCGTTTATGGGCAAGCTTGGCATCTCAAGGTTTTAGGTATGGATTACAATCCTTAGGTAATCCACGGTTTAACTAAATTCTATTCTGTATAAAAGAGATTAAACCTGTTTATATCAACTGCACTGGCTATCCTTCTTAAATCGACTGGGGTTTCTAAATTAGCATTATATTAGAGTGATACTTAAATTTTAGATTATTCTACTTACCAACTTTGAATTGCGAAATTGACTCAAGAACTGCTCCAGAAATTGACACAGTGAATCATCGTCATGCATACTCTTGATATCAATCACGTCCTTTAAGTAAGAATCTATACCTTCCAATGGCATCTTTATGATCAAACCTCCTTATAAAGAATCTACTTGGGGAGGAACTTCACCAGAGTTGAGGAGAGCTTCCGTATTATACGAATACTTAGCTGGTGCAACCACTTGAATGAAATTTTTCCCCAAAATTACAGGTCCCCACTTTATGATTTGCTTTTCTTGAATCTTGACTCAACTCTACTTAATGCTTTCAAATGAGTGCTGGCTAAGATGATCGTCGCTGACGATCGAGGTGAGCGATTATTCTTACTAAGACTGCGAATGCATTTCAGAGTGATTGCTTGAATTTTATGATTTCTTGGTTGTTTTCATATTTAATATATTAGAATTTAATATAATAACTATTAGTATTAGTGTAATCTCTTATTGAGAATAAATATAATAATCAATATTAATAATGACCAAAATATGGCAAGAGTAGCTATAGTAATGATAGAATCCATTGGAGGCATAGTAAAGACAGGTGCCCAACTGAATAGCATTAGTAATCAAACCTTAAGATGCATCAGAGTAGCAACAACAATATGCTCCAGCTCCACTTCCAGTAGCTGCTCCTCCTTTGTGTCCACATGACTGGTAAAATTAAGTAAATCCTATATAATGTCTGTGCGCAATTTTCTACTGTATTTCATATTGCATACCCGCCTGTTACGACTAAAAGTGTCGCAGATGTGGCGCAGTTAGCAAAAGTACATGCTTTAATATTTGAGAATGTTTGCTCAAAAGATGATCAATAAAACAGGATATGATCTCTCTCACTCAAGTCCTTCAAATCATGGATGAATCGCTGGAGCAGTACAGAATCGTGTTCGGCATCCAACTTGCCTTTCACACCATCAGAACAATTCAGGTTGAGGGCCTGTACAAGGGAGACAACTAAGAACTTATCTGATTTGTGATAGAAGTCATGAACTTTAGGTATAGGCCTGCTTAAGCTTAAGAGCTTGGTTGATCAACTCAGCGGATGTTCACAACTAGGAGTAGTATGGTTTGATCTTCAAGTATTACGAAGCGTAGTCTTATCAGTAAAATATATAGTCTTTAATACCTAAACAAGTTCTTTAGATTTATTATTAAGTAATAATCATATAATTCTATAATAAAACTTAAGAATGAAGTCAAGCAAACTTACGAAGCAGCACTGCTTCACCTTCAAGCACTCTGCTCATGCACCTGGTGGATACATCGTCGAATTTTACAGGTGAGCAACTCATCAAAGTTAACTTATTCCTCAAGTATAGGTGATCGATGAACGCTTCAAGCGAACTTTCAAGTTCCAGGTGGATCCTCAAAGTGGATTTTCAAACGTTGTATTTCTGGAGGTTGCTCCGAGTGAACCAATTGTGGTGGTAACCTATAAGTGGTGTGGCTATCATAACGTATGGATATACCCATTCAAGAAGGAGGATCCACACATGCACTAATAGTATATTAATCTTGATCCTGACGATCCTTCAGACGGTTGGTTCTTCAGCTTTGATAACGACAGTCTTATACAGGTAGAGTAAGCAATACTATTATACTATTCAAACTATCGCTTACGCGCAATTTATAGCTAAATCAAGGGAGAATACAGAAAGACTGTGAATAAGTATGATGAAGAAATGAGGAAGCAGTTAACATCGCATGAAATGCCAGAACCCTAAGATTTAGTAGGAGCAGTTAGTTTTACAGTGTGATTCAGAAATAAAAGGATTTAGTGAATAATTTAAGAGTGATTAAAAACTAAGATGGTGATTTATACACCATCAATAATAACTACACTATACTAAGTAGCTTAAAACAGTTTCACTTAATTATACTATAATGGTCATTTAATTTGAACTTAAATTAAATTTAATTGCCTTAATTACCTAGAGGCATTTAAACACTAAAAGCCTAATATATAATAACAGTTAATTATAATTTCTATTATTTAAAGTGAATAACTTTCATGAAAATCAAAACCTCTCTACTTCAACTATTATACAGATTTTAAAATACTTAATACTAAACCTCAAGTAAATTAAAACAAACTATTCCAATTAATATCCGTAATTTGAAGAAAATAACTTTGAGATAAAATAAATCAAACCCAAGCAACAATTTACTATTACCTTACTTCCCTAACTCCCTAATTTCCTAAAATCTATTTATACCTAATCAGACTAATCAAAGCAGTATATTTTAATTAAACTTAACTAGAGCTCTGTCAAATGCGCGCAGTTATTTATTTTATTGCCTGTAAAAATCATTAAAGGAAGATTAATTAAAATAAATCTGGGAAATAATTTTACTTTAGTTGCTGAGATCCTTTTCTGTTGTTTCTTACTCGTCTGCTCTGTCCTTATGATTCCTATAAAAGATTAAATGAGAAAATGTTTTGATGATTTTTTCTCCTCAGTAGTCCTCGGTACTCAATGTCTAAATGTATTACGAATAACATCATTTATAAATTGAGGAGAACTACCGCCTCCAATGGTGTCTTCCGGTACCCACCAAGGGAAGGATCAGCGGCTATAAGTTAATAAGGGTTCCAATTCCGCTTAAAATCCGCCTAACGATCTGATGAAAAAGAGTTCCGATTCTCTTAGTCATCTGGAGAAAGCAATCATAAATTTAATTATAAACTACCTCGCTTAAGTAGGGTTTCTACTAATTTAAATATTTGGTTCTAACTTTTTGGAAAAAAGATTATTATTTTGCATTGTTGACTTTGATAATTTACTTGATTTAACATTTTTAAAGTCTCTTAATAAAATCAAAAATCTCAAATTTCTTAACCATATTGTTTTAGGTCGACTCTCTTGTTACTTTAAAACACTAGTCTTATAAATCTTAAAGTGTAGGTATGATTTTGATTTTCTTTAATTATGAGAATCGCAAATTTACAAATTTTTCTAAAATTATTGCTAACTCTTTGAAAACTTTAAAAATTTTGAATATAAGGTTGATCAACCATTGCTGTGGTAGAATTCTTTAACTAGGAGTTTATAGACTCTATTAGTTTGTTTTTCCTATCTATTAATTGATTCTGTAAATCTCTGATGTTCCCATTATAGGCTAGCAGTAAAAGTCAAACACTCTCAATTTAGAGAGATTTTCCAAAAAACTTTACTTTTAAACACTTTACTCTTGAATGGAGGGTATCCAACCATAGGCTGCGGCTGGACCCTAATGCTCCCGAGTAGAAGGAGCATGTTAAAATGATGGGGAGTATAAAATATAGGGAGGAGTCTAAATTTAGGGCCCAGAAATTGAGGAGGCAAAAGTTTGGTTTTAACCCCAAATTTGCGAAATTTTTAATTTGATAATGAATTATTATGAAATTCGCTGGCTTAAATAGGGCATTTTTGGAACCATACAACCTGGAGTCATACAGCCGGAGGCATGCAACCTGGATCCATACAACTTTAGGTGATTTTTGTATAGTAGTTTGAATAAGCAGCTTTAGTACTTCTAATTGAACCCTATACATACTTAGCGATTTTTTTATACACTGGTACATGAATTTTGAGATATCTTCAGGATATCTTGCTGGAACCATACAACCTGAGGTATCTTCAGGATATCTTCATCTGGAACCATACAACCTTGGAGTGGATTCATGCAACCTAGCCTCTCAAATTTATCTATACCCCCTTAATTTGAGCTCAATCACTTATATATGATGTTGCTATACCTAATTGCTTTGATTGGAGAGGGTATGGTGGTATTGTGATAAGAGTTGTAAGAAAATGCAGGTTTTACTTTAGAGTGGTTTTGACTTCTTAACTGTAGTATAGCTTTGAAATTTAGGCCTATTCTCAAACTTAAGTCCAATACACTTGACTTACCCATCTCACCTAACCATCCCAAAATCATCCAAATCATCATTAAACATCTCAGAGGCATCGAAATCATCATTAGAGTTGAAGTCAGAGCCCTTAGGCAAAAATCGATGTTTGAAGTTAGAGGGTCGAACTAGGGGTTTGAAAGCTGTTATAAACTGTCATGAAAAACTAAGAATTTTTGAAGTTTGGCCTCTTGTATACTAACCCATAGACATCAGATCAGCTTGTATTTGCATTTAAATATGCATCTATGTTGTATTATATCAAAACAATGTAGTGAGGCTCGCTAATCATAAAGTAAGCAGAGCTATTAGCAATATTCTCCAAAATTTTATGACTTTGAAATTTAAAGATATCTTCAGGATATCTTCCTGGAGCCATACAACCTAAGGGTGGAACCATGCAACCTCAAAACCCAAAATTTGATAAAATCTCATAATAATGAAAAATTTATGCCTAATATAAGTGCATATGAATACTGCAATCGATTGCTGTATTATCTATTCATTTAGTAGAGTGCAATCACAAAGTATAATAGAATAGTAAATTAGATTAAAGAGTATAGTGCAAGAGATTAGGTTGTGAATGTATTAGGGAAGGGATTATTAATAGTTTGCGAATTAGTCACTGACAGTTGTTTAAGAACGCGATTTCATCCTTAAGGTGCATGGTATGTCGTGGATATTCATCTTCAATCATGCTTAGTAGTTTATTAGCAGCAGCCTTTAAAGTGATCTTGCCAGACCAGAGTCGTTGCACTTAGCCATAGCCTCTAAACTAACTTCCATACTCTGGAACAACTTTCTCTTTATCTGAAAGATAAGCGTCTTTAGAAACCTTCAAAAACAAATTATCCTATCCTGACTTTAGCACTAAGTAAGAATGAAAGCAATTGGTTTGTTCAAGTATTCATTAGATTAGTGAATAGCTTTGTCGTCTCTAGCTGCTTGCTGCAATTTGTCGAAGTTATGCTGAACCCACTCCAAGTTTTGAAGAGACGCTCCTTCAAGAAAGCAAAGTCCAGTCCAGTTATTAGCACTCTCAAGTTGAATGAAGTGGTACCAACAAGATATCTCATAATACTTTGATGAGGAGCGAATATACCTCGCTGCATTAGCTCAATATTTGCAATACATACACCTAGAGCTATCCTAAGTCTAAAAACTTCCTTAAGTTTTGGTACATGCATAAGGAATTTCCCAAGAGGTTGGCATTTCTAGTTGATCTTAAAGTTTTAGATGAAAAGGCTCTCATCACTGTCAAAGAAGAGATTCTAGCAAGGCAGAATGAATTTGGCATCTCTGTGATCTTTCAAAAGGTTGAATTCGTGATTTGCTCTATATTTAGCGTGCTGGCCTAAATAAAGTTTCATCCAACTGTATTGGAAATCGTTTTGCAAATCTTTCATCTGGAAGACGACTTCTTTAGTTGAAAGCAAGTACATGATTCTAATTTAAACGAACCCCAAGAAATTCAAGTACTTTGCAAGTGTCTTCACGTAATCATCTTCATGATCCTTAAATGAGAAGACACCCTGTTTGATAAGTTTATTCATCTAATTGTAATACTGGAAGTATGAAGTTGCATCATTGCTCAACGAGTCTTAGCGTCTAACCCCAATGTACTTTAAGTTCGACTCAGAGTTTAGTTTCAAATTTAGAACTATTGCATGTCTATCCAAGGTTCGCAATTTTCGTCCATCTTTGATTCTTCGAGATCGTGCTTATGATCTTTCTTGGATGTTACCTTCTATGGTGTTATAACACAATCAACTTCTGAGTGAATGTCAAAGTCGAATTCATCTATATCTTCACTGCTGTTGCTTGAGTCTGCTTATGAAGTCATTTATTTCATTTCTTCGTCAACTTCATTGCTCTAACTTGAACATTGAGAATCAACCGCATCGTAAACTTTGACTATGCTTTGATTTGGTTGAACGAAACAATTTTCTTTGATTTAGAGGGCTCTCCAGTACCAATACCATCTTTGAGGAAGCTTTTGTATTTGCTCAAGTCAACTTCACCTATGAGCTTGTATAATTGAGAATCTACATCAACACACTCTACATCTTCTTCAAGTACGTAATCAACAAAAATCTTGGATTCCTTATCTTAGCGCTTGCCATTGATTGATTTGAGTTGTTGGTAGCGCTCACTATGAAAGTTCTGGATGTGTCTCGCATAGTTGCTCCAGGTAATTCTCTTCGGATTGATAGGGCTGCAGTGGAGGCAGTAGCAGTAGACTTTCTTAATTGGAGCACATTCAACACCATTGGAATGATAGGTAGAGCAAGTATCATCAGTAACCTCAGATTAATGCATGAATTGATAGGCAGCAATAGTAATCCAAGACAAACTCCTCAGATATGTGAACTACTCTTCGTCACCGCCAGTTAAACTGATATCTGTTTATTTTTAACATATAATATACTAATTAATCTCAAAGTGTGATTTATATGATTTCGATTAATTTTAAAATAATAACTTAACAGGCAGAGGTTTATAATGGTAGAATAATCTAAAAATTAACACTTTTGGCATCGATAAGCATGCCTCCCTATAATTGGATGTATAATCTGAGAATCCCTTATGATTATGCTGAGTTTCGTTATAAAAATGATTTTCAACTAATTTTGATGGATCAATATGATTATATTATATGTTTTTATTGAAAGCAAGAACCAACATACAGTGTTGGATCTTCCGCAGGCTGCTTTCAATAAAAACATATAGTAGAATCATATTCATCCATCAAAATTAGTTGAAAATCATTTTTATAATGAAATTCAGCATAATCATAAGGATTCTCAGATTATACATAGAATAATAGGGAGGCATGCTTATCGATGCCAAAAGTGTTAATCTTTATATTATTCTACCATTATAAACCTCTGCCTGTTAAGTTATTATTTTTAAATTAATCGAAATCATATAAATCACACTTTGAGATTAATTAGTATATTATATATTAAAAATAAACAGATATCAGTTTAAATGGCGGTGACGAAGAGTAGTTCACATATCTGAGGAGTTTGTCTTGCAATGCTATCGCTGCCTATCAATTCATGCATTAATCTGAGGTTACTGATGATACTTGCTCTACCTATCATTCCAATGGTGTTGAATGTGCTCCAATTAAGAAAGTCTACTGCTACTGCCTCCACTGCAGCCCTATCAATCCGAAGAGAATTACCTGGAGCAACTATGCGAGACACATCCAGAACTTTCATAGTGAGCGCTACCAACAACTCAAATCAATCAATGGCAAGCGCTAAGATAAGGAATCCAAGATTTTTGTTGATTACGTACTTGAAGAAGATGTAGAGTGTGTTGATGTAGATTCTCAATTATACAAGCTCATAGGTGAAGTTGACTTGAGCAAATACAAAAGCTTCCTCAAAGATGGTATTGGTACTGGAGAGCCCTCTAAATCAAAGAAAATTGTTTCGTTCAACCAAATCAAAGCATAGTCAAAGTTTGACGATGCGGTTGATTCTCAATGTTCAAGTTAGAGCAATGAAGTTGACGAAGAAATGAAATAAATGACTTCATAAGCAGACTCAAGCAACAGCAGTGAAGATATAGATTGAATTCGACTTTGACATTCACTCAGAAGTTGATTGTGTTATAACACCATAGAAGGTAACATCCAAGAAAGATCATAAGCACGATCTCGAAGAATCAAAGATGGACGAAAATTGCGAACCTTGGATAGACAATGCAATAGTTCTAAATTTGAAACTAAACTCTGAGTCGAACTTAAAGTACATTGGGGTTAGACGCTAAGACTCGTTGAGCAATGATGCGACTTCATACTTCCAGTATTACAATTAGATGAATAAACTTATCAAACAGGGTGTCTTCTCATTTAAGGATCATGAAGATGATTACGTGAAGACACTTGCAAAGTACTTGAATTTCTTGGGGTTCGTTTAAATTAGAATCATGTACTTGCTTTCAACTAAAGAAGTCGTCTTCCAGATGAAAGATTTGCAAAACGATTTCCAATACAGTTGGATGAAACTTTATTTAGGCCAGCACGCTAAATATAGAGCAAATCACGAATTCAACCTTTTGAAAGATCACAGAGATGCCAAATTCATTCTGCCT
>ARYC01010464.1:0-15793 GCA_000711775.1 Oxytricha trifallax | reverse complement strand
AGAGAGAAATTTCTTCTTTGGTGTTCTTGCAACTCTGAAACCTGAGTACTTAAATGAAGTTATTTAAGAAGCTCACAAGTAGCGATACAGCATCTCCCTGAAGAAAAAGAGAAGCAAGGTATTAAAATAAGTGATACCTGACTGTAGGAACTTCAAAAGCATCCATTCATCTCTTGTAAGCTTAGTCTTCTAACTTTATAGAAAAACGTGGTACTGCTATATACTTGATGGAAGAGCGCAGCAAATTAAACAGAGAGAGAAAGTCTCAAGTAAAGCATGAATTGAGTAAGAGACTCTACAAAGATTTCTAAACGCCAGACGAGATGAATATAGATGCGGGAGCTGGCACTAAGAGAAGAAACATAGGCCCAAGCAAGCCTTAAGAGGAAGAAAAGAAAGAGAAGCCAAATCCCTTACGGACAAATTTAATATGTGAACTTATTCATTCGTTTAAATCTAAAACTTATACACAAAATCTCCCTTCTCTTGCGCATATTAGCTTTCTCATCACTGACTCTTTTAGCAGCACTCTTAATAAAATCAACTGTATCTATCTTTAAATCATGCATCAGATGATAGAGTAGCAATTTCTTATAATGACCTTTGAATAACCCCCAATATAATTCAATTCCATTGAACTAAGGGCTGTAAGGAAATTAAATACAGGTGTTATGTTTAGCCTTTCATATTCCTTCCTTGAGTCTTTAGTTTTAAGAACTGACAAGTTTCAACGAATAGAATAATCTCTTAGTCAGCGTATTTATCTCTGAGTTATTGCAAGAACTTAATATATTATTCTGTCTTTATAGAACGAGTGTGAATAACATAAGTCTCTAGGCCACTATCTTCACTTATTCCACCAAGAATACCATGAGTTTACACCTTAACCTTTTAGTCATAAACTTCTATATTACTATACCTCTTGAACCAAGACCTTGATATAAAGGTATTGAATGTAAATACTGCCTCATCAGCGTGTATGAACTTTATATTATGCTCTTAAGACCTCTGCATTTAATCGAATATATATTTTAAATTAGTCTTTTAAAATGGAACATTAAAGTCAATCACTCTCTTAATGCGTTGACTGTCTTGTAAGATATTCCGTTCTTTTTATATATGTTAGCTATCGATTAAGCAGATATGTGAAGCTCAGGAAATTGGCGATGAAACAACACAGCTTTCTAGGCCAGAGAGAAGTGAGCCCAGTATTTAAGAGTCTTATCATTAATGAGATAATCAATATGATGCTGCTAAAACTTTAGAGGTCTTTAAGGCTTAGAATTAAGATGCTATCTCTTTAAATTCAATGCTAATAGACAGTGTGACCTAACAGTAGCAGGAGATTTATGGAGGACTTTTGCAATAGAAGTGTAATTTAGAATAGGTCTGAGTTGATCACTATAATCCTTAAACAATAAATCTATATACTCACTGTCATAAACTGACCCCAAACCTCGCATATACTCACTTAAATTACTAATATTTAAACATTAAACCCCTACATAAACCCTATTAAAACCCTAATAAAGTATGCACTAATAGTCTACTTTTATCAATCAAAAACTCAATCAAACTACTGAAAGGGTTTTGAGGTTTTGATTGGAACGAATATTTATCACACTAATTTTAAATCTTATCTAGGTCTCTGTGCCTCAATCAAATATGTATTAAATTTAACTTTGAATTATTTAGAATATCGATTTATAGTATTGATAAAATAGATAAAAATAGGAAATTTGAGAAATACAATTAGAGTTTAAATATATTAATAATCTTAACTGCCACTAATTACAAACCCATGTAAATCAAATTTGGTTCACTTTACTTGGAATTAGATTTGCCTCTCAAATGGATTTTTTGACACATTTGACACCGTGGTCTAATATTACTCCCGTGTATTATAGGGCGATTTGACACCTTTGACACCTTTGACACTCTATTTTAAGTCTAAAGTCTGATTATTAAAATTAAATTATCAAAGATAAATAATAAATTAATCAACTTAAATTTGACACTTTTGACACCCTTGACACCTTTGACACCTTTAAATTTTGTTTTGCTTTTGACATGTGTGATAGTATTCAAGAATATTAGCAATTAAATAAATATTAAAATGGATGGAGAGTGTAATGCATATATGAAATATTTAAACAGTTTTAGTTTTAAAATCAAGTTTCTCACTCTCACTATTTGTTTTCTAGGTTTGCTCTCTCTTCATTCTGAATGATCTCTTCCTCTTACGACATCTAAAGCATGGTTCTCTCTTCGTCTAGTTCGTCATGAAGTACTTTGCTAACTGTAACATGTTGAATGGTATAGCTTTATCGGCTTGCCTCTGCACCTCGCTTAGGGAGATTAGATGGCACCTTGACTTAAATGCTTCCTGATCGATCTTGTTTAGTTATTCTAGGGGCATTGAGTTTGTTGTAATTACCACTGCTGAATCTATGTATTCTAATTGTACCTCTCCGTATTTTGCCTCAGTGGAGTAGCCCTATCCTTCCAGTAATCTCTTCATCTTTGCAATTCTGTCGCATCTAAAGAAGTGCTGATCGTTCATCTCGTCCATTAGTACTACCGTGGCTAGAATTTAATTGGGACCACTTGGAGCTTAAAGTGTGATTGGCCCTCCTAAAGTACATCACACACAAAGATCTGTTGGAGCATTCTTATTATTGTTGATTTTCCTGTATCTGCTGCCCCATAAAGCCACACGCAGCATTTTTTGGGATCCTCCTTTGCGATTATGACCTTGTATAAGGCATCTAAAGCTTGAGCATAACCCCATTCTTCCAATTTTGATTGTTTAAGTGGCTACATCCATTTTAATATTTATTTAATTGCTAATATTCTTGAATACTATCACACATGTCAAAAGCAAAACAAAATTTAAAGGTGTCAAAGGTGTCAAGGGTGTCAAAAGTGTCAAATTTTAAGTTGATTAATTATTATTTATCTTTGATGATTTAATTTTTATAATCAGGCTTTTGACTTAAAATAGGGTGTCAAAGGTGTCAAATCACACTATAATACACGGGAGTAATATTAGGCCATGGTGTCAAATGTGTCAAAAATCCTTTTGAGAGGCAAATCTAATTCCAAGTAAGTGAACCAAATTTGATTTACATGGGTTTGTAATTAGTGGCAGTTAAGATTATTAATATATTTAAACTCTAATTGTATTTCTCAAATTTCCTATTTTTATCTATTTTATCAATATTATTTCCTTTATTAAAAATAATACTTAAAATAAGTAATTTTTTCATCGTAAAATTGAGAACTATTTATGTAGAATTTATAATTTTAATTAAATAAGATGTTTGTCTTGCTCTTTCGTAATTTAATAAATTTATTCTTTCTATTCATCTTAATATACAATATAAAGTTTATAAAAATTTATATTGTATATTAAGAATATTATGTTTATGTTTTTTTATGAGTTTCTTTGCAATAAGTACAATTTCATTTATTGAGCATTCTTTTAATAAAAATATATATTTTTTAACAGAAATTCTATTTCAATAAAAAATTACATAAGAAAGTTTTTAGAAAATACTTCACAATTAATCTCTTCATATGTTTGATAATAATTTTTTAAAAAAAGTTTTTAATAAAATTTAGACTCTTATTATTATTTAAATCCCTAATAGGTGATTAAGTTCTCTCATTATTATCAATTTAAATCTACTTTTATTGAAAATTATTTAATCAATTTTTCTAATTTAAATTTAAATATATTTTTAAATATCTTAACACTAGTTTTTATTAATCCTTAAACTTATTGATAAATGCTTTATCCTAAAATTTAAAGTATATAAACTATAAAATTATGAATAATAATTAATTTATAAGATTATGCATTTGTGAATGAATTCAAGGATTTCATAGTACTATAATAAATTTTTTATTTGATTTTTTTGTAAATAACATATTTATATTATACTCTAAAACGTTTACTCTTAATTCAGTAAAAGATGAAAGAAAATCAAATAAACTAAAGACAATGTATGAAGTAGAAACAATTCATTGTTTTAAAATATATTTATATTAATTTATTTACAGAATTTTTTTAATAGATTATTACAGAATAAAGGTCTGAAGTCATATGTACTTTTATCTAAGAAGCGCTCATTAATTATTAAAAGGAAAATAATGGACAGCTGCCTGAATAAATAATCATATACAGAGATGGTATAGGAGGACTTAGTTTTTAAGAAAAACTCAAGAACTTTGAGATTAATATTAAAAAATATTTATTTAAAGATTTAAAAGGTGGTAAATGTTATTCAGTCTTTCTAACAAGGCTTAAATTTATATTTAAAATAATTTTCATATCTCCTTATAAAAATAGAAAAATACATAAAAAAGCTACAATCCGATGCTAATTTACTGCTTAGTTGACAGAAACGTGCCTCATCGTCTTATTTACAAATCAAATGATTATTATGAATATTAAAATCCATCTCAAGGTACTGTACTTGATGATGCACTTGTCGAAAAATAGGGAGATTTGATTTATGATTTTTTCATGATTCCTCACAAGGCTGTTTTTGGAACTGCATCATTGGTTCTTTTCAAAGTTGCCTTTAATTGTAACCCTCAAACTAATGGATGTTATTTAAGATATACTTTATTAGGGCTATAGGATAGGTAGGTAATAATTTTAGGCAAAATTCTTAAAGCTTTAAATTGAAATATTTATGAAGGGGTTTTATTGAAATATTTAGTAGTAAGAACAGCAAGCATTAATTACATGTTAATAATAAATGTATCTTCAATTAATTGCTACTATAACACAACTTAAAATATTCTTTTTATATAAAATAATGCAAAAAAATTCCAAATCTTCACAAATGTAACTATAAAATAACAAACTTTTACACAATTTATGCGTCCCTTTTGAATTTTTTATCCTAAAAAAATTATATTGACCACTTATATAATTTAAGGAAGTCTTTGATCTAATTTTATAAAAAAACAATGTTTAAATTAGTATTTGAATTTGAAAATACATCCACTATGAAAAAAGATGAATTTGAATTGAGCACCTATCACCTATGTTACAATTATGTTAACTTTATTGGCCCAATTAAGTGCCCAGCTCCATGTATGTATGCCAAGAAAATTGCATAATACTCAGCAGAAAACAATGTAGTCCCAAATGAAAAACTTGCTTTTAATTTGCATTATTTGTGAGGTAAAGTATTTTTACAAAAGCTTCCACATAAAATAAGTTGTCGCTTGATTAGTTATAATTACTTAAAATTTCACAAAATTGATTGAGGATATCTTAAGATATATTTTAAACTTAGAATTTAATGTTTTATTTTGATATAATTATTTTTAATAGCTAATTACATGATTTTTTTTCTATTTATATTAGCAAATTTCTGTTCTTTAATTATTTGTACTGTACAAATGATGAATTAATTCTTTATTTTTAGCATTTTATTATTATATATGTTCTATGTCAATAATTTATTAGGATTTTTATAGAATCATAGTAAAAGTGCAATGCTATAGCATTTCAGATATAATCCACATCTATATAATGGTTTTATTTAATATTACATGCTTAATGATAAAAATAATTTGCTTAATTATATTTTCAATGATATTTATTTTAGAAGCAGGAATTCATATTTATTTATACGCAATATCTCGTATTAATTTATAGGATAATAAACGAATATTTTTTAAAAAAAATTTAAATTATAAATTACAAGGTAAAAGTAGATTATTAATTTATGAAACAGTAATTCAAATTAAATCATGTGAATCTTTCATAATGATATTAAAAATAAATAAAATAATTTGTGTGAATTCTAATAAAAGTTAGTGTTAATAACATAATTAATGATTTTTTTGAATTTAATAAAAGTATCTTTACGATAAAATATCATCTATTTCAAAGAATTAAGGCAGAGAGATTAATTTATTCTTAGACTTCACTAGTGATTAATAGTTATTAATAATTTAAGTAATGTTACTATTTATTTAAATTAACTCATAAGTTATAAATTTTTGTAATGATGCTTGAAATTCAATCAGAGTTTATTTGATAATTTTAACATCCTATAATTATTGCGAAACTTTACTATTTTTAAAACATGGATTTATTAATTTTAATAATTAAGACATTTTTAAGAAAAGCATATAAAATAAGAATAGTTAAAACATAATATTATAATAATAAATTTATCTACAAATTATTTAGGGTTTTATGTTTTTTTAGTGCTAATAATTTCACTATTCAATATTTTATATTAAATGCTTATTCATTTTTTTTATTAAACTTTATAAATTAATTAATGTCTTCCATATTTTAGTGTTTGAAGATTGACCCTCAGTTCACATAAGTCAGAGCCAAATAACTTCCTAAATAAATTGCTTCATTTAACTTATTTTACATATATTTTTTTAATTAATGTTTTAAAATTCTTATTTTAATTAATTATACATTAACTTAAATGTTCTTAATTATTTTCGAACTAATTCTAAATTTATTTTATTCTAAATTTACAACAAAAAATATTATATTGATGAAATAATGCATAGAAATATGTTTTAATTATACTTCAAAATATTTTAGATAAATAGAAATTTATCTTAATATTTCCTAAATTTTCTATTTAATTTATAATAATACTAAAATTTTGTTTATTCATATTTGCTAATGACTCCTAAATATTTAGATTTTTACATTTTATTTTAATTTTAATTAATAAAAATAAAGAAATATAACTAAACTATAATTATAATTTGATAATATATGATAATTAATTCGCTTAAGGCAAGAGAAATTAAAAATCTAGAAATAAAGATAAAAAATCTTAATTTATAATTATAATCTAGTTTTAACTTTAGTATAATATATTTATGCAAATTATTTTTAAAAAAATGAAGCTCGCTACTTTAGAATTGGAGGAGATATTCATCCAAATAGAACAAACTGACTACTTGGCACTTCGGGGCATCTGTAGCGGAAGAAACATGATCCTGGTGGGCGTTCCCCTCACAGTCAGCGCTAAAGTAAAGTTACTGCTGGTCTTGTAATTGTGATGGTTGTCGATAATTTTTTTCACAATACTTGGAAGAGTCGTAAAACTTGCCACTTCAGCACCTAAGTTTGTGAGCTGCACAACAACACTCAATGAACTCTTAGATGCTATTACTCTCGATTTGACTTAGCCATTACTTAGGTTCTACTCAGGGACATCTTTCATTTATCTGAATGCTTTCTTGATCTTCTTACCTTTCACGACTCTTTCCTAAGTTAAAACAAATATATAATTACTTTGATTGTATAAAACTAATATTAATAATTTTGAGGCAATAGGTGAAGGAGAATGGTGCTGAAGCAATTTTGTCCAGTATATGGGTGTCGTTCCCCTAGGAAAGATTAAATTGGATCGCCAAAAGTCAAAAAATTAAACTATCTGATTATATTTATCTGCCTGGCTAAGCTCCAGTATTAATTCCACTACAGTATTATTTAATAAAATAGAAATATAGTTTTAATTAATACTAGTATGCGTTAAGCGACGAGGAAGACAAAAACCACGACTACAATATATTCAATGCAAATGTTGGATGCAAAAAATGGGAAAATTTCGAACACACTATTGAGCTACCACTCATTCAGTTTTTTTAGGAATAAATGTTGCATTTATTACTTCTGGAGAAATGTAATCTGAATTACTAAAACAATTACGATTGATAAATATTTCTAAAAAAAACGAATGCCACTTTTTAATATTTCATGGCCCCTATATATTATACATATATTAGTAATAATAAATAATGATCATTTTATATTAAAGATCTCTAATTAAGTTTTGATCTATTTTTCATATTTCCTTGTCTTAAGCGATTCACTACCACTAATAAATGGCTGGTTAATCAATTACATTCATTATTTCTTATTAACTTTTCAGTAATCTTAAATAAAAAGAATAATTTTATAATTATATAACCATAAATGCTATTAAAATAGATTTAATATTGAATTTTAATATTTTAGTTAAATATAAATTATTTAAATTTTATGAATTTATTTTCTCCATAAGTAACAAATAAAATTGAAAAGTTTAAAATATTTGCTATCATTATTAAATTGACCTTAATTATTCTTAACCATTTTTTAAAATTCATTAAATTATAATTGTCTGAATATATGAATAATATTAAAATAAAAAATAATAATTAAAAATATAGGTACTTATATTATAATAATAATAATTTTAATTGAAATTATTTATTTTTTTATTATAATTAAAATCAAAAACATTTACAAAGATGGAAAGTTTAATATAACACTATTACGATTTATAACAAAAATATTTTACTAAAATTTATTATAATACACACTGAAATAAAATTTGTATAACTTGGTTGTTTTGGATATTATTGATTATTAACATGGTTTAGATTAATTAGGTGAAAGATAAAGTTATGGCATAATCAAATTATTAGAGACATTCTATTATAATAGCTTAAATTTATAAAACATATTGTGAATAATATCCAGATTAAAATTAAAATGATGATTGAGCTTTTATAGAATAATTATAGTTTTAATTAAGGTAAGAAGAACAATGAAATAGATTCGGGAGAATTAGAAGAAAGTAAAGTTAGCGAAATTAATGATAGAAAAAACCATTATAATTAATAAATAAGAGTCGCATCAAAGAAATTCCCATCTAAACCATAAATATATCAAGGTACTGTGGGAAAACCAACAATTCTTTTCTCTAATCACTTCAAATATTCATTAAGAAATTTAATGAGCAATTAAAACCTCAAAATATTTTAAGGAGTAATTTTAATCGAAATTTATTGAATTTAATTTAAAATTGCTTATATATCTTGATTTTGGAAAATCAAGCAAATAAATCAATAAATTGTATATTAATTATCGATAGGGTTATTAAGCTATTGCACCCTATTTATATTATTAAAAAGTTAAATTTTGTTTGCTAAAACAAAAAAATTTCTACAATCAAAGAAAATCTCAAACAATTTATTAAAGAGAGTTGCTCATAATTTATATATCTTCTTATAGCGAATGTATTCCAAGTATTTACTAATAAAATTAGTGACATAATTTTTTATTCTAATTATATACTATATTTCTCAAATGAAATTTCATATTTATTATAATAATCAAAATGTAATCAAAACATAATACCAATTTAAAATTATATTTTTTAAAATTCTTAAATTTAATTTAGTTTTTAATACTTTTTAAATTGATCTAAAATGATTTTGATTGTATATTTTTTAATTGTATTTTACATGAAAAAACATTTTTTTGTCTCGTTAATATCATTAGTTTCTTCCTTGAAAAAAATGTAAATTTTTTTAACAATTCTTTTTAAATAGTTTTTTTTCCGAACAAATCATAAATTAAAGCATTTATTGTGATATAGATATATATATATTTATTTTGAGCTATAAAATAACTAAATAACTAAAGCATTTATTTTTCAAATCATAATTTAATTAAAGCAATTTCTTAAAAATTATTACTGATGGAATAAATTTGATTTGGGATTATAAAATAAAATTTATTATTCGTTATCTAAATCATAGCAAAAAAGTCGTCAAATCCAGATTTATCCTGGTTCAAAATAAATTGATTCTTAAGTGAATTTAGCAATTTATCTGAATTTCTCTTTAGGCAATATTCTACTAGACCTTCCAACTAACTATATTTTTTGATTTTGAATTAACTCCTAAAAAATGTTCAAGATTTTTCACTTTGGGGTAATGTATCAACTTTCATTTTTGTAAAATCAACTTAATAACTTATTTTGATAAGATATTAGTTGATATGATTTAAGCCAAACTTTAGTGGAATTTTAAAAAAAAGGAATTGATTATACAATTAATCTATTCAATTCCACAAATCAAAAAAATCATAAATTTTAAAGTAAAGGCATTCAAAAATAATACAAAATATGATTAATTGATTAGTGTAAATGATATATTAGGGTTTATTTTATAGAAAATAATAAATTGTTCAAAAATAATAATTAATTTTTTTAATTATTCTAGAAAATTTGGATAGTTTAAACATGCTTTGAAAACTCCATTTTTAATTATTTGGTCTTGAAATTCCTAGCATAATATAAAATTATTGTAAAAAAAATTACAAAAATATGATGGAATCATAAATGTGAACTTTTTACATTATCAATTAAAACTCCAGACCTTTTGATAAATGATTTATTTAAAATGAAAATAATAAATCTCTACTTTAAATTTTCTTAATTTTTATATTAAAAAGTAGAAATTGAAATGTATTTTATTTAAATATAAAGAGGAAAGATGTATTATAAACAATAAAATAATTATATAGATTATATGCTAGATTTGGAAATCAGTTTCTGACAGTAAGTTTATTGAAGTACTGATTAGGTAGTTCTCTTGAATAAAAAATAGTTATTTAATTTTTATAAACCAAACTATTCTAAATTTTACGACTGTATGAAGTTATTCTCCTAAATTTTAAATTTAAGATCCTTATTGTTTATTATAATCAAATATTTAATATCACGTCGCCTTATATTTAATTTTATGAATATATAAACTCAATGCATTTCTAGCGTTGATTTTATACTTTGATACTCAATAGAGATTGCATTTCATTTATGTACGATATTAGTCAAAAGAAAAACTAAAATTTTAGAGTTTTAAATACTTCAAAGAAAATTTTAAATTATTATCTTATAAGGGAGTTGTAAGGTTTTAAGGCCAGTTAATATACCTTGAAAAAAAATCATCAAATTGGTTAATTAATGGACAGTGATTTTTTTAATAATACTAGAGGAGAATACTATAATATTTTAGTAATGAATCTTCTAAGTTTTTAATATTTTATACTAGAATCCTAAATTTTCCAGCGAAAATGATTAATTTTAGTTGAGATATAAGTATATTTGAAACTCAGATGTTCTTTTTTAAAATATATGAAAATTCTTTTAAATAAATCTTTTCCATTAAATTGCCCTCATTAAATTTAAATTAACATGATATTATGGTTAAATTTTTTAATTTATGAGGAAATAAATTAAGAAATTACAATTCTTTATTTTTCCAACCGAGACCCCCCCTCCCTTGCCTAAAACGAGGCTCCCCATCCCAGGCCTAAAACGAAACCCCCTCCCACCCCAACAACATCCCCATTCTTATTAAAATTTGGATTCTCAATGTTTAAATGAATTTCCTTCATGACATCTTGACATCATAATATATCTTACACATAAAATATAGCAATTTTTCCAAATTTTTTTCTCAACCTATGAAATTATACACTCTTTTCAATTTGGTATTTAAAAACTTTCACTTCATCCGTCGACTATTTTAGCACATACTCCAATAGGAAAATTAATTAATCATGCATCTCTAATTGTCTTGATTTAATTATAACGAAAAAATAATCAACTAAAATACCCACACAAATATTAATCAAACTCATTTTGATCAACTACATTCAATATAATTTCAATTGTAGTCCCATTAATTTTTTATATTATGTTTTTTCTGTGTATTTTATCAATATAATTTTAATCTCAATTGATTTTATGTAAAATATATATCAAGAATATTATTATCATATGTTTTTAATCAAGTATTAATAAGTTAGTAAAGAATATAGAAATAATTTTATTTATTTAAATAATCATATTACATAAATTTCATTTGAATTCAATAAATATTAGTTTAAAATATTTGAAATTAATATTATTGATATATATTTTACATAAAATCAATTGAGATTAAAATTATATTGATAAAATACACAGAAAAAATATAATATAAAAAATTAATGGGACTACAATTGAAATTATATTAATGTAGTCGATCAAAATGAGTTGGATTAATATTTGTGTGGGTACGTTAGTTGATTATTTTTTCGTTATAATTAAATCAAGACAATTAGAGATGCATGATTAATTAATTTTCCTATTGGAGTATGTGCTAAAATAGTCGACGGATGAAGTGAAAGTTTTTAAATACCAAATTGAAAAGAGTGTATAATTTCATAGGTTGAGAAAAAAATTTGGAAAAATTGCTATATTTTATGTGTAAGATATATTATGATGTCAAGATGTCATGAAGGAAATTCATTTAAACATTGAGAATCCAAATTTTAATAAGAATGGGGATGTTGTTGGGGTGGGAGGGGGGGTTTCGTTTTAGGCCTGGGAGTGGGGGTGGGAGGGGGGTCTCGGTTGGAACACTTTATTATGAATTAAAATATGAAAATTACTTTTTAAGCTTCCAAACCAGTCTATATAGTATTTTTTATTAAATATCCATTTATCTAGTTATTTTTAATTTTGGTAATTATGGTGAAAAAAATTGATAGTTCTTGTCTACTAGATAAAATAAGGAAATTATTTATAACTGTAATATCATGACTACATTCAAAGTTATAGCACTCTGAATTAATGATACTGAAAGTAAAAAAATTATAAATGGACAAAATTATAAAACTTAATTTGTATTTTGCCTATATAACATTAATTTAAGATAGAAGCAAGTTACTGGTGGTTAATATTCATTATAAAACTTAGAATGAAAGGAAACTTGTCAATAAGTTAGACAAAGCTTCTAAGTTCTAAACGTTGTGATCATGATTTGATTAGAATTAAAGCAAGTTAATGCTATTTAAAATAGTTAAATTTTAGAAAATGACATAAAATACTGTGCATAAGAAAAGATAGCTGTTATTGGTTACTAAACTAAAAAAATTAAAGATAATTTAATTTTAAACTAGTTGATGGCTAATTATAATTAAATATGTGAATTAAAAGTAAATGGTTTTTGGCTTTAATAATCCAATTCTAAATTAACTTTAAAGAAAATTATTATTGCTAAAATAGATAAAAATAGGAAATTGCATAAATTAATAAAAAATTAAATCCATTATATTATTTTTAACCAACTTTACATTTCGTTTGTATTCGAACACTTATACATCATGATTGAAGAATTTCTCAAATTTCAACTTGAATTGCTGATTTTAAAGCAGGATCTTCCAATTTTTCATCTGATTCACTAGTTTAGTTACCAATAGTCAATTTTACTGTCCAACTTCCAAAATGATTGGCAATCATAGGTATCTATGATCAAATTCTCATGATTTAGAGTGGAGATTCAAGATTTTGTCAATAACTCGTTGCTTGATGAGTGTTTCGTCAAATTTGAGACCCTATCGTATTCTCCATGTTTTAAAACCCCAAGCTCACCAACTTTCAAGTCCTGCTCGACTGTTTGAGCACCAAATTCGGCAGCTTTAGTGGATGAGGAGCCAAAATGGCCATTTGAATGAGCGAAAATGAGAGAGGTTTTTGGATTTTTGGTTTGATTAGTTAAAATTAAAACTTAAAAGTGTGATATGTAATAAGGGGGCTTTTAATCAATAAATTTGACGATTAAACTGCTGTTTCTGTATGTATTGATGTCTTATATAGCCCCTGCACCCCAACTCATCGTCTTTCATATCAATCTCACACAAATCCATGCTTGATGGTGCTGCACCACTGCTTCACGCTGAAAGCCCAGTGCTTGTTGACGTCGGTCTTGGTCATGGCCTTCAGAATCTGCGAGAGCCGCTTCACCAGGTGGATCCTATGAAAAGTTAGGTATAGTATGATTACTTGCTGTCAGCTTTCTCTTAAAGGAGGTGCCTCTTGATATAGAAGAACAACTGCTCGATGGGGTTAAGCCAGGGTGAAATTCAGCGTTGAAAAGGACAGTGACCTTGAACTTCCTAGCAGTCTCCAGCACCTCTGAATACTTGTGAATGACTGCGTTTGTCCATGAGCAGCACGATCTTCTTCTGGGCGAGATCCTTGTCTGTGCGCAGCTGGCGCAGGGTGTGATAGAGGAAGTTCTCAAACAGCACAACATCGAAGGCCCCCTCAATGATTTGGCTAGAGATCAGCTATTGAGTAAAAATTTAAATATTTACCAAGAATTAGAAATTAATCAAGATTTTCTCTATATTATTAAATTATCAATTAACTAATTAAATAATTAAAACCGCACTCTAACCCAAACGAGAGAGTAATTAGGGTTAGAGTGCGTTGGAGTGTGAATTAAATTATATATCTGAAAATTAATTAATTACGACATGTTGTTTATTAGAGATTACATATAGTTTAAATTATTAAGTTAGTTATTTATATTTTACAGTTTTTTAGCTATTAAAATTGATAAAGTTTAAAAATCAAACATTTTATAAGTATGATTTCTAATTAAACAATATAGATAGTAAATTAAATTAAAATTAAATGATGATTATTCAAAACAACATGTCGTATTTAATTAATTTTCTGTTATATAATTTAATTCATAGTCTATCGCACTCTAACTCTAATTACTCTCTCGTTTGGGTTAGAGTGCGGTTTTAATTATTTAATTAGTTAATTTATAATTTAATACTATAGAGAAAATCTTGATTAATTTCTAATTCTTGGTAAATATTTAAATTTTTACTCATTCCTTGGTGATGGCTGCCACAAAGCTCATCGAAAATTGCTATCTCTTAGTGGATTCCTTGGTGATTGAAAGATTTCGAGCAAAGAGCCCGTAAGACCCCAACCGCTGGATCACTTGCTGCTTCGAGACTACGATGGGAGTATAAGTGAATGATGGTAAGGCCTCAATTGCATCGACTACAGCTTGGGTTGCTTGATTACTCCCCTTAATGGACTTAGGAAACTTAGAATCATCTATAAAAGTGTTATAATCCATAGAATTTGCTTACCTTCCTGTCGATTCTCTGTGATTTAGCTGCTGCTTTGAGGCCGCTGGACAGCTGCAAGCGTCGGGGAGTGATGCCCGCCCAGTTTTCATTGCCATTCGCGCTCAATACCTCGCTACCCTTGCGTTGAGTATATTATAGTCTGAGACTGGCCAGGTTCTGGACCAATGGAGTGAGAACAGAAGCAGATCTGAGAGGGGTTTATGGTTAGCTGCTGGATTTCTTGGAGGAGCTCTATATTCTGATCGCGCTGAAGCGCTTCTGCAGGGATGTCTATTGAGCACTGCCTCTGGGGCTTCTAGGATAGGTGACAGCTGAGTATACTTGTATTTATCGCTGCATTGATCAGGAGTGGCAGCGATGCTTTACTCCTTAACCTCAAAGATATGCTCTCTCTAGGCGGAAGATTTCCTCCATAACTTTCTAAAGATCGATTTCGAGTTTGGCCTTGAAATTTTTGATGGAACAATTCCAGATCCAGCCACTATTCGTGCAGTATTGCCAATTTAGCCTTCTTAACCTACTATAGAACCTTTACCATCTGAATTGACATCTTTCGAGCTGCTGATGACGCTGTATTCAAATAGTTTAGTAATATCAGCAATACTTACCTCGAGGTTCCCAGAATTGGGGTCTCAGAATTTCAGCTTTCAGGTCACTTTCATCTTGAATTGAAGCTTGGTTTTTCAAAAATGGGGTGTTCGGGGTCTTCATTTTATCATACTCTGGCCCCATTGATTATAGATGTGTTCGATTCGATGTTAGAGTAGCCAACCAGCATCTCGCCATACTGGATGACATCGTCGGTGACGAGAATCCCGGTCTTACCAACAGCAGGGGCCAGGGAGGAGTCAACTTATTGGTTTTCTTTGTGAAGGGCAGTTGAATTGAAACTCCATTGCTTTTTAGGCATGTAATCGCTCCTGAAGTTGGATTCATCCACTGATATGATCACTGCTTCCTCCAAGAATAGCTGGGCGAGCAGTCTTGACACCCAAAGCCTCTTCTCGT
>ARYC01010463.1:0-11954 GCA_000711775.1 Oxytricha trifallax | reverse complement strand
AGTTGTACGACTCCAGGTTGTACGGATCCCGGCTGTATGGATCCAGGTTGTATGACTCCAGGTTGCATGGTTCCACCTATAGGTTGTATGAATCCAATTACTGCAAATTAAGTGTTACTATACTGATCAATCCTGTAATAAGTAGACTTCCATCTAACAACACAATTGAAAGTCCAACTCTCGTTATTTAAGCTAATCAACTTTTCTTATAGATGACTTATCTCAAAATCAGAACCAATTTGAAGAATCCAAGGAGTATAACAAACCCCATTCAATGATTATAAATGAAAGGCAGCTTGACTAACCTTACAAACCAATCTCTCAATATCGACAGGAGATGCTTTCCATTTTAGGTAATTATGGTTAGAAAGCAAGACAGTTGTCGATTGCAAAGCAATTAGTGAAGAGATAGCAATACTCTATGAGTCTGATAGCTGCAATCGCAGTTGACAGAGTGGTCTCCACTCAAATTATTGAGGGAGGATTCGATTCAGTACTATTCGAAACTTTATCTATCAGACGCTAAGAAGTATAAGAACTGACAAAGATTTATGCAATAAGAAGGTGGTGCTCTTGATGGATAATGCGATAATTCATAAATATTCAGAGATGCTTGCGACTGCTCGTCGCTTCAAAGTCAATGTTCTTTTCAACGCAGAATACTCGCCCTGGCTCAACCCAATCGAATAGTTGTTTGCATACATAAAAAAGAACCTCAAGCAGCAGAACATCATTAGCAAGTAAGCATACTCATTTAACTAACTTATAGAGTGCAGCTGGTTAAGCGCATCCAAGAAATAATAAAAAACATGATGTTCGAGGACTCTGGGCATTCAGTATCAAGAAATGGATACATACTCTAAGGTATGGCTTTGTATGAGATTCTACTCAAAAACCAGAATTGCATCATACGCTCAAATTTCTATAAGCGCTTATACCTAATGCATTGTCATTTTTACTGCTTATACTATTACTGTTGCTCTTACTGCTGTTATTAATACTTTACTTAAAATTAATACATAAATGCATGAGGATCCCTGAAAATCGCAGTTTTCATAAGTCTGCTCAACTATTATGAAGTTTTGACGAGTGGCATCAAATTCTGCTCTACTCCACTCTATATAGCAAATTTCTATGCACTTAAGGTATACACCAGAGGAGTTGAGCAACTTAAGCTATAATTGGACAAAATTTGGTTCAAAATCAGATATTTCAAGAATTTAATGGGTTGGTGAGAGAGGAGGTGCTCTGAGCATCATGCTATCCAGTTTGATAGGAATTCAGCGAAAAACTAGTAAATTTGCAACTTCTGCTCGATTTTTTTGACCAGCTGAGATTTGCAGGTACTGCATCAGTATTGAGCATAATGACCACATAAATTTAAACAAATTTGACCAGCAACAACCATTTTCAAGATTTTTGACCACCCGGCTCTAAATTTGGCTTGGTCACCGCATATTTTCGAAAAATGACTCATAATACCAAATTCAGACTAAAAACTGCGATTTTTTGAGATTTTGACCACTGCTCTGGTCATTTTGGTTTAAACCATGCACTCTGGTCACTTTTTGAACAAATCTCAGCTTTGACCCCTCTTCTGGTCACTTGGGTAAAAATCATGCACTTTGGCCACTTTTTTGACCACTCTGCTCAAATGTGAGAGACATGTATAAAAAGACAGATATTTTGACCACGAATAGTAAAGTTGGTCATTTTTACAGATAATATAGAATTTTGTCACTTTATATATGTTCCTAATGATGCATAAAGACTTTGACCACAAATGAAAATAAAAGTGGGCATTTTGTGAAATTAAGTAGGGGTTTGGCCACTTTTCGCATATAAGACCAAACGCATAGTAAATGAGACGTAAATAATTATATAATTACTTTTGTATTTTAATTTTCACATTTCCCCGATTCAATTGTATTTTATCAATAAGATTTTAAATTTTTAAAGTGACTTTATAAATACAATATTTCCATTTAAATATTAGAATAAGTGTTTCATTTTTGTTATCAACAAAGTTGTTATGGAAAAAGATAAAATTCATAGGATATTATAATCAATAATTATATTTTTTCTCTATTTTCAAAAGTAAGATTTCTAAAATTTTCAGTATCAATATCAATTATAATTAAGATAGGGAATTTGTAGCATAAATTGTAGATGTTATTTAATTTATTTAAAGTCTAACTATACTCTATTGCTTTTTTCATTAAAACTTAATATTATAGACTAGCTCTTGTAAAGAAGACTCTATAAATCTCTCCTAATTGTTTATGAAAATAAAATATAAATACATGTTTTAAATTAACCCTTTTTATATTAGGATAAAAAGATTTTATAAATAGAATGGGGCTTCAATTTTGTTGTATTGTTATGTAAAGGCTGAGTAATTAATAAATAGTTTAATTAGCTTTCAAGCATTAGTGATATTTTATGTTCACATTCTGAACTTTATATCGTTAATTTATTTTTTTCTCCAGTTGATCCTTAGCTTTATTTATCAAATCTTAGCATTTAACATCGAAAAAGGGAACTTCATCATCATATTCCATGTTGTTCAGGTAATTTATCCTGATTAATTCATGTGAGATAAGCTTATAAACCCTTTGCTATTATTAACAACTTTTTGACAACGACAGAAATTAAATCAATGACAGAAGCTTTAAACTAAATAACTAATATATCTCTTCACAATTTTTCTAATCTCTCTCAAAGTCTTAAGCTGCTCCATCCTCTCACTATCCAAGTCTTCAAATTCTAGCTTGCTCCATTTATAGGTTTGAACTTCATTGCTTCTCTAGTCAATGACTCCACTATATTTTTAGTGAGAGCGATCTTGTACCTAAACAGGAACTTCAGAGGGATGTGGTGAGAGCTCTGCATGAGCATGACCAAGTCCTTGGTTAATCGTTAAATGAGGGTATTCCTTCTCTGCTTCATGAGCGCTCTTATCTTCTTTTTGAGATCGTTTTGGTTGTACTTGATGCCCTTATTTGCCAGGTCTTTCTCAGCTGTATTTTGAAAGGTCTACATAAATACCACCAAGCGCGCAGATTTTGTTTTCAAGCAGGTCCAGTCGAGAGCAATCATCACTTCCTTGTGTTATTCCTCTTCAATCCCGTTTAGATTGTTCGTGATGTGGTAGCACCTTCAGTTTTTCAAGGCCAGCTCTCAACTCCAGTATCTTGTAAGCTATATCCAGGTTGCTCTTCCATGGTAGTGAAAAGCTGTTCGTAAAAGTAAGCTTGCGAAATTTTCACATCTGGATTTTCTGATGGGGTTTTTTCTAATACCTTGTGACAGGGGAATTGGACCTTTTTATTGAATAAACAATAGCGAATGAGTGTACCACAATCGAGAGAACACAGTTTTTCTATTGAGTTAAAAATCCCTGAACAAACAGCTGTTCTCGTTTCTGAGATATTAAGTCATCTTTAATTGCAAATGTCGATGGCAATGTGGAATACTTAGAATTTTCTGGAAATTTTTGTATGACACATTATCTCTCTAAGCTATCTTCTGAATACCTCAAAGGTAATCTTTCACCAGCTCGGCGCCAAAGTGACTAGTAGCACGACTAGAGAGCAGGCTGCCTGGAATCCTTAATTGGAAGGTATTTAACCAAAATAGCTTTTGCACTAGAAATATAGATTTCGCTAGTGGAAAGCAGTAAAGACTAATAATTTTCGAAAATAGATTAGTCTTTTTGCACAAGAGCCATATAGCCACGGCAAAGCACCCATGGTAGAATCTTCCTTTTGTTTCGTTGTTTAACAAGTGCATGCAACCAGCGCTGTCAGCGTGGCAGTAAAAACTCTAATGCAATTGAGTCTCTAAATGTTGTTTTTTTTTTCTAAAAGATTAGTGGCGCTCAGCTATTGCTCAATTAAGGACTTCAATCCACATGCACTGGCTTTATTGGCTTGCGGCTCTGAGGCAATGGTGTTTAGATACCAGCCGTTCATGAAATAATTGCTAGGACCCCCCTAATCGCTTTACTTGAGTAATAGGCTGCGTTGTGCTGCTTCCCTCCCTTATGGTATTAAAATACACATCATTGAATTGTTACCTGGTGAGAGGAAGCGAGGCATCTATAATAGGATCCAAGATGTTTCCCATGGTTTGGTAATGTGTCGAATCATAACTAGAGGAACCAATTTGGATACCGCCCTCTTCCATCCTCGTTATTTACAATCTTATTCGAGTCTCTTCCACTAAAGACGCATAGCAACGAGTGGATCGTAGATTCAGAATACAAGTAATCACTCCTCAGAGAGCCTCCTGGTTTCAATTCGCTGCCTATAAGTTACTGATGAACTCGTTAAAGAGCTGTTTGAAATATGTTATTGGGAGCAGGAGATCGTCAAATTCTTGATTATCGTGAATTAGATCCTCAGTTGGGTCATCCACCAACTCTGGATCGTCTTTATACTATAAGAGTTATGAATATCGAGTACGAGGAAATTCATGTGATGGATTTGAGTGTTGGTTTTGGTTTCAAAAGTATTTTTTTAGGGTTTGAGAAAGTTATACTAATTAAATAGGGGATCTCTTCATTTTGGTAGCTTTAATGTATATCCATACACTAATACAAATAGCTCCTATATTATAATGCTAATGCAACCAAATATTTTTATTAATTTCATCTCCCTTAATTAATTGTAATCGTCACCCAAGTTTTGTAAATAATAGTTTAGGGTTTTTATTGCATCATAAAATTTGAAGTTTAATTACCTTTTGATAGCATGGAAAGTAATTATGATAATTGCAAAATCATTTTCATTGAAATAAGTATAGATTATCATATACATATATGATTTCTCATTAAAACACCAATCATAATCTTTAATAAAATAATTGCAAATTTAACAATCGCATCCTTACATACATTTTATCATTTGCGTTTACTCGATATTTGAATCATTTGAGAATAAAACCATTATTCTATCAATTAATGAAGAGAAATTATCCGTTATGTCTTTAGCTTATGCTTTGATTGTAGAGTTTAAGATTATGACCATGTTAGATTGCTTTAAATCAAAGTTAATGATATTTCAATTAAAATGAATTCTTTTATTTAAAATAATGTAACAGTTACATTAAACAAATTCATTTCATAAATTTATATTTCTATTTACTTTTCAACATAATATTGATAATTAACTGAAATGGCATCAATTGACTTTATGATTTGATGCACTCGCTTACACTTTTAAAGTACCTAGTTCCTTTATTTACTGAAGCTGCATCTCCACCCTAAAGTGACCAGCTTTTTATTTCTATTCTACCGTTTATATGTTTTTCACACAATAATTCTACTCTGAAAACTAACAAACTAGTTTATATTTTTATTAGCAATAGCCTTTACAATTTAATTTATTAGTTTATAACATATTATTTAATCCTTAGTTCTGTTTATTTATTAAAGTGCATTTATGTAGTGCAGATGAAGAAAATGAAGGAATTGTACCTGATTGCTTTAGGAGGGACAAAGTCATCTTATGAAGTCAGTCTGCGTAAAGACATTTATTTGAAGTAGAAGCTTTGTCGTGGGTAGAGAGATTGACAATGACAGATGCCCTGCTTAAAGGAAATTCCTGTGTATTGATGCAACCTAGACTGCAATCAATTGATGCTTGCCTAAAACATTACGTGTTACATTTATAAATTATTATAAATAGTACTATTAGTATTAAAATAAATATATATATTTATCGATAAATAGTTGCTTAGGTAGCAATTCTTAAGTATTCAAGAGTTCTTTATAAGCATAATAGCCATCTAATTAATATAAATGATAAAAGCACACATTTATCAAGCTGATAACAGGATTGTTTCAAACCTTGCTTGTTTTAATAGAATTAATACAAACATGGTGATATGTTGTTGTTGATATCCAGCCATGGTTAATTATTAATTACTAGTAGGCATATTTATACTTTATTTACATATATTTGAATAACACATCGCTATAATTCAATTATTTATTACACTTTCAAATGATGAGAATCTTGAGTGGACTGAGTATAGTAGTTTCATTTGGACTGGCTTCCTGCTTGACTCTGACTGATGCTTGAGCTTTGTGGTGATTATCCACCGGCATCTACTTTCCAACTGCTAGCCTTCTCTCAATTGTTTATTGCTTTATAATCACCGCCTTCATGATCTTCTGTTGATCAGCCTGTTAAGTTATCATTTAAAGAATAATCATTTTTTAAAAACAACAGATGTGATATAAATAACTTATTGATAGTCTATGAAACTATATAATTAATTATATATTAATTAGTGGTAATGAGTTTGATAACTTGTTACTGCCATACTCGAATAGCCTGCAAAGTCTTTGACTCTGTGATTGACCTAATTAACTGGATAAGGTTATCTAGTGGATATTCTTTTTAAGATTGACTGCAGTTTAGGTTTGAAACAATTATGTGCATTGGACATCAACTAGTAATTATTTCTACTCAGATTCAATTGTGAATATTATAAATATCCTCAATAAGTATATCTTATATAGGTAATTCAATTTAAATAATATAAAAATATTAGTTAGTTAGCACATTTACTAGAATGAGCAATCTAAATCTAAGCATTACTGCCGTTGTAAGTCCCATCGTTCTTATCGCTACAAATAAGCATATCATCACCAACAACCCAAGAGATATCTCCACTCTTCAAATTCACCAAGGAATCGTTGCTACTATGCTGGGTAAATGTGCATGCAAGTGGTGTCAGCGACTAGTCTTATCGACTAAACAGTTAAAGCTTGATTTAATGTGCTTTAATGCTTCTACCAAATGCAGATATCGGTGTTTTAACCTGTGGGTGAGGTTGGTTAGCCAAATGTGTTGATATTTATGTTCAAGGGTTATGCTGCTATTTATTTAAAAACATTCAAATATAAAATTTAGGAGTATACATCAAAGTATAATAAATTTAATAGTTATATTGATTAAGTGTTCTACTCCACACTATCTTTAGCAATCACATTAACGATAAACATTATTCATTTTGAATAAATTATATATTATAATAATTAACAATATTTAGGTATTAATTCAATCTCAAGTTGCAACACATAAACTACCTGCTTATTATGTTACTTCATTTTGTGAAGTTCTCTCCTCATAAATGACTGCTTGACTTCAATAACTTAGCTTAGATCTTTTTCATTTTTTAAGTTTGACCGATTAATATCATCCAGATTTGCTTATTAGTCTTACTGCTGAAATGTTAACAAGTTAGTGTTTGCTTTTAGTCGTGGTGATTTACTTATTAAGTTACTATTTATAACAATTAAATCATTTTGAAGGAACAACCAGTTAGTTTATTAATTATATATGTATATATATATGTTATTAAGGTATTTATAAGATTAAGTTGGCAAAGCATGTATATATAGGAATAGTAGCTAAAGTAGATAAACTAGTCATTAATTTAATTTAAAGTCTATGATTACTCTTGGAGAAAAAATAAGCAGAAAATCAGGTGCTTGAATGTTCAAAAGCCAGATTCAAGTGTTAGAGCTTTATCTCATTTAGGATTTAAGATTTTATAATATTTTATAATATTTATTATCATATTATAAATAAAGTTTATTAACAAAGATAACTACTTTATCATATAATAATCTTTTTGAATAATTACTTTATCATGTTATTAATTGATGATTTGTTATTGTAGGCAATTTGACTGAACTAAATACTAATAATGTTTAACTAAAAACCATTATTTTAAGTTATTTTGAGTAATAACAAGAACTAAAAGTCAAGCATTATATCAGATCACCTAGAACTTATTGGAATATTTTTAGTTAAAATTTAATTTATCACTATATAAACAATTAAAAAGTGTATTTATTCATTTAATTAAATAAATTTCAAAATTGCACTCAAACTATAAGTTCTATAATTCATTCATTCGCAATTATGCCAGCTTACTAAAATTGTGTATCTTTTTCTTAATTGAAATTTTTATGCATAAATTCAATGATAAAAAAGTCAGGAAATTTTGTATGAAAAGTCATAAATCTTTGTATGGTTATGAGAATGCCTTTGCTCATCTTTAAAAATTACTGAATTTTCGCTTTGAAAATTTGAAAAATGAATTATAAAACATCTATTTCAATATCAAGCAAATTTTAATACGGTTGCAAGTTTATTTATACAAATCTAAGAAAAGAGATTCATTCTTTGTAATTTTCACTATTCACCCTTTTTAATTTCCAAGCATTTTTATAAACTTTTAAGAATTAATTTGCTAACTACATTTTTTATTTTATAATCCTAAGAATTATTAAATTTCTTTCATGTACAGATGAATTGGTTGAGAAATAATTAGCTTATTAGTCAGAGTTGAACGGGGCAATCTTTGCTTTCCAATAACCTAGAATATTCGCATCCATTTGTTTATATGATATACCGATTTGTGAATCTCTAAGGCACCCTCTAAAAAGAGGTGATTTTATGGGCGTTTCTATATTTAATCTGTTATTTAAGGGTTCTATTTTCACAGTTTTCATAAAGTTTGTAAATAGTTTTCGTGAAATCTCCAGTTATCTAATATAATACTTCTTTTTATAGGGAACTATTTGTAGATGAATTAATTGTTAGTCTTTGTCAATTAGTTTTACTAATTTAACTAATATAATAAAGACCTCATGCACTTGCTAGTATTTTATATGTATCTTTTACTGGTCTTTTATATTTCACATCAATTTGTCAATAAATCGACTTTTTTATAAAGAATTCTTGGTGATTCTCGCTTTTGTAAATTATTTCTTACAACATTACCAAATCTTATTAAAAATGGGATCAGGATCTTATATTTTCCTCATTTTTGTGAGTTCATATTTAAAGTATCTGTATTGTACTCCTTCTAACAATATGGGCTTGGAATATTGACTAATGGTGTTTAGTATTTCGGATTAGTGCCTATTATCTTCAAGTTCATTCACTTCATAAAAACAATTAATGTTAATGTATTATAAAAATGAGTAAGATATTTATAAGACTTTTAATTATATTGGTTTTTAAATTTTTACTAAAGTCCTTTAAACTAGGTGTTATCCTTAAATATCTACTATTTTGTTAAATAATAACTTTATAAAACTTATATAGAAATTTGATACTATACTAAATAACTATTTAATAATGTAATTTTAATTGTACATCTTTTTCAGAGTTTCACTTTTTCTTTGTTATGAGCAACGATATTGATTGTGTCTTCATTCATATCGATTTAATCTTATCATAATAATAATCTAAAGAAACTCTATTCAATAATATCAAACAGAATACATTGCATTAAATATATGTATATAAATTTCCAAAAATATAAATCTTATAAATATATATACCTTTACAATCTTAAGACAATATAATGAAACTTAAATACAGCTTTATAATAATTATAAAAATATATTTTTACTGAGAACTATTTATACTCACTATTAAACAACTTATTCGATAATAATGATTAATAAATTATTGAATGCATTTAAAAAACATAAATATATAATAATAAATAAGAATTTAAATCTTCCAAATAAAGAGGATTTCTACATCAAAATTTGAATTAGTAGACTTAGATTTATTGTTTAAATTTGATTAATTTAATAGAGATTTATATCATTAATGTTAAAGTTAGATGATAGCAAGTCCATCTTCTAATAAGTTTTAATTTAATAATTTAATTTATTTTCTCAGTTTAATTTAAATATTAAAGCTTAAGTATTAATAATTATTTATTTATGGTAGGGAGATAAACTCTATAAACAGCATGAATCGTTATTATATAAATCAATCAATCAAAGATTAATTTTAATAGATTGAATGATTTTGATTTTTGATAACAATATTTAAAATGATTTTCTTTTAAAGATAAAATGTAAACTTTCATGAAATATATATATCAATATTCGGATAAAAAACATAAATTATGATTAAACTACAGTAGGGGGCATTTAGATAACAATGATTTAATGTCTTTTTTAACTTGATGATAATCATGTTTTTTTGAGAATTTTATATTTAATTTTAAACTAGAGCTTTATGAATATTGCCAATGTTAAATTCAATAAAGCTCTCTAAATAAAGAGCATTTTGCATAATAGATTTTCCGCTTAAGTTATGGAAAACTCAGGCATAATGAGATTCATGTGTTACAATGTATTACTACATATATTTTTTAGTTGTGTCTGGGAGATTATATTATAAATGGGATCCTTGCTTCTCTTGGCAAGGTTATGAAACTGCTTTGATAAAAAACGAAAAACAAACAATAAATTGGATGAATAAGAGAATTTATTTATTAAAGGTGATGGTTTTTGAATGCTTCCTGAAGAACTAATTTACTCAATTAATTTATGAAAAATATAAAATATAATTTATTTACTAATGAGAAGGCTTTAACAATGCATTAGATTGGGTTAGAACTTAGAATCAAGAAGCAAAACGGAAGCATTATGAAAAGTTATAGGATTTGTCATAGGTTTAACAGAATTCAAATAACTGCTGAAGCTTATAATCAATCTTCCACACTAGAAATTAATATTGAAGTATAAAATGAAATATGACAGGTTGATATTGAAGAGATTCAGAGCTGGAATATATTTAATTAATAAGATTACAATATTTATATTATAATCAATCTATGTTGCATTCATTTATTTATGCTTAAATATTACTTCAATATCTGTAAACAATATATTGATTAATGGTCTATCGAGCTATTGATATTCTTAAAAATTTTACTTGAAATTGATTTCAAAATCCAGCTATATTACAGCAAATATGCAAGTTAATCCAAAAATTTTTAATCCAAGATTTGTTTATCTTGATAGAACTTAATAAGGAAACTCTATTTTTTTGTTGTTGAGAAGATTTAAATAATCACTAAATGCTACATCATTTTAGATTTAAATAAACATTAAATTTTACATCATTTTATGTTATTGCTTTGTATTTAATAAGATATTCTCCAGTCCCGCATCCACTTTTATCACATAATGCGATATATTTTACTTTAAATTTACAGATTTATCCATTTTTACACCACTTTTTACAATAATGATAAAGATAAAATTATTAAATCAAATACATAAACAATTTTAAAAATTTTATAAGACATCCAATAATTTTTCTAGCCTTGACCATTTAAAATCATCAATCTCTTTTATTTCTAGGGTAATAGTTTGTAAATAGAATACAATTTGCTTAATTAATTTAGAATAATATAGACAAAGATTGGTAATCCTGAGATCATGAAGTCGTCTCAATGAAGAAGTAATCACCTGTCTTTGAGTAAGAGAGCGAGAGTGTAATTTTTATCATATTTCTAGGGTTAATCTTTTAAGCAATTTAGTTGATAATCACTAAGGCTTAAATGTTATAGTCTTATATATTTCATTTTTTAAAGAATAAAATCAACAAGAAAAGCATGAATAATACTTTCTAACCATAACAATATTAATAAAATACATTCAAAATGGGGAAAATGTAAAATAAAAATACAAAACTAATAGTATAAATATATAATAGCCACTAATTAGGAAAACATCCAGATTAAATTATATCCCTATTTTTTAAACTGCCTTTTATATTAAATATCGTAATTAAAGATACTTATTAAGCTAAACTGTAGTTAATATTAATGGAGTCTGTTAATGTTTTTTTTTAATTATTTCTCCAATTCAAATCTCATTTCGCGCAGTGTCCCTAGTTGTTAAAGCTGCTACTGTAAAAAAGATATCTTCATGGTATCTTCAGGGTATCTTCCGGATATCTTCCCAAAACTGAGTATTTAGTGCTAAATGGGTGTTTGCTCGTCTTGCTGCTTTAGGATTGTTGATTCTTAATAAAAAATCAGGATTCATTCTGACTATTGATGATGGGAGGTGATTCATCAGAGCATAACTGCACATTTGAAGAGCATGTTTCCTT
>ARYC01010462.1:0-14828 GCA_000711775.1 Oxytricha trifallax | reverse complement strand
AATATCTCCTGAAAATATCAATTCTGGTCATTTTGACCTCGTTGAACACGAATATAAAATCAGAATTAATTTATCTTCAAAACGCGCAAAGATACAGCCACTTTAAGTTTTATTATAAGAACTGATGAGTGATTATGTTAAACATCGATTTTTAGGGTTTTCAAGGCAGCAGGAGAGGGTCAAGGAAATTCATGTGATGACCTGGAATTAAGCAAATCCACTAAATTTGGGCTCCTGATCAAGAGTGTGACACTGGAACACCAAATATATAGTCATTTTCAAAAGTTATATGGGGGTCAATTTGTCCATTTTTTGATTTTTAAAATTTGGCCCAGGAGCCGAACTTTCCCCGGCAAAACTCAACTTGCAATTTATATTTCCCAAAAACTCCCGAAATATCAATTCTGGTCATTTAGACCTCGCTGAACACGAATATAAAATCAGAAATAATTTATCTTAAAAACGCGCAGAGATACAGCCAATTCAAGTTTTATTATAAGAACTGATGAGTGAGTGTGTTAAACATCGATTTTTAGGTTTTCAAGGCAGCGGGAGAGGGTCACGGAAATTCATGAGATGACCTGGAATTAAGCAAATCCACTAAATTTGGGCTCCTGATTAAGAGTCAAAATCCCTAAATTTTAGTTATCTTTATAAGTGTTCTGATTTGTTGGGTATAGTCAGGGTCTTATTGGGGTTATATTATAAAATGCTTTTTTTATGAGTATATAAAGAATATTTTTTGAGTTTTAGTGTTATTTTTTTAAACAAATTTTATTCTTTTTTTGTTGTTTTTGTATCTTTATATCCATGCTCTTTTTAGATTGTCAGGGATATCACCAAATTTTTATCGGGTATTGTTTGGGGCTCCACTATCAACAGCACTACTTTGTTTATAATTTCTTTGTTGACATCTTTTTAATTTATATGTTTCTTAGCCAATTTTATTGATTAGTTTTCATTTATAGTACCTATGTTAGATATTTTTTCCATATCCTTTTCTTATATTATTGAAGCTACTGCCCAAACATCCCATTAGAAAGAACTTTTTTTCCACCTTTCTCTTATTGGAATGTATCTTGGAGTCCCAAGTTCCTATGCTTGATTAACGATATCTTAATAGAGTATTTTTTTTCTCCAATAAGGTGATTTTAAATATATTAATCTTAATCATGAATTTAATTTGTCTTCAAATATATTAGTTTATCAAATAATAAAAAAAGTAGATTTCTTAGGATTCGAACCCTATTCAAATGAATTAGAGCCCTACTCGTGTCCCATATGAACATTGTTATAATTTTTGATTTTTAATATCTGTTTTATACTATATATCCCTAATAAATAAAATCCTAATTTATTATTCCATTCTAATGTATTCAGGCGCGAAATTCTTCAAAATAAAGTGGAAAAGCTAATAAGTTAAGAAAAGTTCATAAATAGAAAAACACTGGTACAATTTACATTTCACTAACTGTCCAAAGATGTTCTGACTAAATCGAGATGAAAGTTAATAATGCCTCCCCTACTGGAGAATCAGAGATTCAGATAAATATAGAGATCAAACCTTAAAATTTATTAATTTAGTGAGTCCATGTTTTACTCACTTCTCCTTAATCCCTTTCATGAGTAAATGTTTCAAAATGCGAAAATTAATTTTATTAATAAGTTCTTAAATAGCAAGTTATATATTCCTGATTTAATATACGAGTAATTAGATTAATAATGTTATTCACTCAATTTTTCATATTCTATTATCTTAAAGCTTTATTGAAATGATTATTACTATTTCTAAATGGCAGAGATTCAGCATTACATTTTCATGCTTCAATTCTCTATGAACATACCCAAGTTCATGCAACTCCTTGACATCCTTTATCATATCTGAAATTATATCGTTTAAATCATCATAGCATCGATTATGATAGAGATAGTCCTTCAAAGTCATTTCAAATTTATTGAGTCTTAGTGAGATAAAGCCATAGCTTAATATGACACCATCTAACTTAAGCAAATTCATGCAATCCTTTTTATGCCTCTCTAAGAACCATGTATTCATTAGCAAACTCGTTCTAATATTGTTGGTTTTTAAGGAGATAACTGAAGGGATACGCCTTGTATGCATACTCATCAACTTCTTTAAGCTTTGCTTTTGCAGGCACGTTTATATTCAAGTAGTTTTTAATACAAATGCTGAGTTCATCTGCATTTAATGCTTGTATATTTATTTCTTTATCTTAGATGAATGCTGAGATTGTATTGCTTAGTGGTTGGTTCATCGATTCAAATCGCTTCTGCCTCTTGTGTTTCTCCTGCTGTTCTCTTTATTATTCAAGAGTATTAGATTTTCTTTTAGCTGGTACTAGTTTTTTAGCCAGTTAATCTTCAATCAAGAACTCGCTTATGCCTTTTAACTTTAGCTGAGTGAGTATATGATTTCATGCATGTCGTGCACTAATACCTACCATCTACCCTATCATGCTTGAAATAGATCTTGGCTTTTCCAGAGTAAAACTCTTTCATGCGTCTCTTCAAGCTTTGTTAGGTTGAGAAAAGATTCTAGCATTCTTGACATTAAAATGTTTTTATCTTTTCGATTGGTTGCTGTCTTTTAGCTCCTCGACATAATCAATTTAAGTTTAAACCCCTATCTCTGCACTCTCTTTTTGGTTTAATACTTCTATGATAAAAATTTCTGCTTCAAATTCAAAAGCTTTTAGCTCTACCTTCCTCTCAACATAAATAATTTCATGCTTTTTAGTTGAGCCAAAGTTTCACTCTGATTATCCAGTTTCAAGAGAGATTGCTTTACGATTTAAGTTAGCCGCCATGTTTAAATTCAAATTTAAATTTCTATTATAAAACATTAATAACCTTTCTGGTTATAGTTACTCTGTATAATACCTTCCATAGCAACAATAATGGTTGATTTTGAAGTGTAAGAGATCAAATTTATACTTAGTTTATTACTATAATTTTTCTAATTTCATGCTTAATATTTTTAATTTTTGTACCAACTAAAAAATAATTCAGGTTGGTACTGGTACCAATTAGGCTTTAAACCATTTTGGAACTTTTTCATTAAAACCTTATTAGTTTAAAACTAGGTACTAATTAAATTTTGGTACTATTATATTGGTACCAATTAAAATTAAACGGAATTAGTACCTGTACTAATTAAATTTAAACAAATTTAGTACTAATTTAATGGAACTAAATTGATAAAAATGGAGCTCCATCTCTGAAGTTTGTTACAGCTTCTGCCAGCTTTCTCCACGTATCTTACCAGGTTGACCTCCTGTAAGATGCCCATATTTAATACTTAGATTTTTAACAGTAGGATCCAGAACTCTATATATTAAAATTTGAAATTCAATAACAAGAGAAGGAACAAGAATGGAATCTATTAGTACTGCAATTAAGAGGGTTGAAGCTTAAGAAATGATCTCAAGATTTAGAAGCAAGGAGGATCTCTATCGATACCTCTTCAACATGGTAAGTATTTCATATATACTTATTTATATACTTTAGTGGGATTATTCCATCCAACGATGGAAGGTACCAAAATCTCATTCTTAAAAGCGATACTCTGTGATGAGAAGAAAGTCTTCAAAAACAATGAAATTAAGTTGATAGAAATACCAAACTACCCAGAGATTTCAGTCACTATTCTCTACGACGATACGATAAAAGATGAAGAGTTGGTAGTTTATCTTCCTACCAAGAAACAACTGTCTAACAAGCTTCTAGAAAGGAGCTTCTTCTTTGGTGTTCTTGGCACTTTATGAGAGAGTTATCTCAGAGAGATCATTGAAGAAGCTCACAAAAAACGCTACTCTATTACTCCTGAAAATTAAAAGAAGCAAGGCATACTAATAAGCGAGACCTGACTCGCAGAGCTTAAGAAACATCCATTCCTATCTAGGAAGCTTTGATTCATAACTTTGTAGGGAAACCTGGAACTGGTATATTTCTAATGAAAGAGCATGAAAAGGTTCACAGAGAAAGAAAATCACAGTCAATTCATGAAGTGAGCAAGAGGCTTTATAAAGAAGTTTAAAAGCCAGATTAAATGAACATAGATGAAGGAGCTGGCACCAAGAGAAGTAATATGGGCCCAAGCAAGCCATAGAAGAGGAGAAGAAGGAGAAGCCTAATCCCTTTCTGGGTTAATTTAATATGTGAACTTATTCATTCATTTAAATCTAAAACTTATTTATAAACATTCATTCTTCCTTCCCTCGCACAAACTGTTGTTTTATCTATGCTCACTCTCTTGAAGCTACTCTGAATCTAGTCTACTCTATCTATAGGCAAGTCATGCATAAGGTGATACAACAGCAGTTTCTTGTAACGAGTCTTAATTTAACTCCAATAGAACTCAATTCCATTAAACTGTGAGCTACAGGGAAAATTATATACAGGAGTTATGTTTAACTCTTCATAAGCTCTCTTCGATTCCTTAGTCTAATGAACTGAAAGGTTGTCAACAAACAGAATGATCTCTGAGCTTATGTAAGAACTTAATATACTACTCTCGCTTAATAGAGCGAGGATGAATAACATAACTTTCTAATCAGAGTCTTCACTAATACCAGCTAAAGTTACATGGGTGACAACTTTCACTTTCTAATCATAAACTTCAATATTATCATACTTCTTGAACCATGACTTATTAATAAAGGTGTAAAATGTAAATACATCTTCATCAGCGTGTATAAACTTGATAGTATTGTCAATAGCTTTCTGCATTTAGTCAAATATATAGTTTAAATTATTACTATAAAATGGCACTGTAATCAAAACCCCAAAACCCCTTAATGAGGTTTATAAGTGCTTTGATTGATGAGTGTAATGTTGGGGATAAGGGTTATTTTTGATTTTAAGCTTTAATTTCACTCTAGTTATAAAAATATAAGTTTTATATGATCATTTTTTTTATATTTAACTTATATATTTTCATGTTTATGTATAAACTATAGCATATTTATTAGAAAGAGGTAAGTTTCGGATGCTTATTTTTCTATTTTACATTTTTTTCATAAGTTATCATATTTATTGATGGTTTTTATGAAAATTAATGATTACATCTTTTCAAAAATTTTGCGTTTTTGCAGAAATATTATTGAAATTTTTATCATAAAACTTTTTCATAATCAATAAAAAACTTTCTTTTCTTTCCGCTTACTTTCTATATTTTCATATTTAAGTACTATATAAAATTTTAGGTAGCTTAAGTAAAATATAAATGTAAAATATGCATAAAATGAGTGATTTTAAGGTATATGATAGACTCACGGTAGTCATGTTTTGTTTGTAAAATTATTAAAAATGGAGATCAAACTTAAATTTTTGTATTTCTACTTTTAATAAAATTTTAGACACCTATTAAATATGGCCATCCTATAGGAGGTCAATCCTGTAAAGCTTAGTGGAGAAAGTTTGCAGAATTTGTAACAAGTTTAAGAGATGGATTTCCATTTTAACCTATTAAATTCCATTAAATTAGTACTAAATTTGTTTATATTTAATTAGTACCAGTACTAAATTCGTTTAATTTTAATTGTACCAATTTAATAGTACCAAAACTTAATTAGTACCGAGTTTTAAACTAATGAGGTTTTAATGCAAAAGTTCTAATTTGGTTTAAAACCTAATTAGAACCATGTACTAAAAAATTAAAACTAAATTAGTACCAAAATGTTTTAAAAAATGGAGTCCCTAAGAATTAAGGAATGAAGATTTCATACAAACTGACTATTTTAATTAAATAAGTAATGCAAATAGGTAAAGTGCTATCATTGAAATTTTCGTAGTGGAATAATTTGAACATAACATTTACATAGATGTAGTGATCATAAAAAATAAAAGAATAAAGATCTCAACCATGAAAATAAAAAATGAAAATGAATCTAACAACAAAAATGAAATTAATCAAAATGAAACCCTAATCCCCAACATTACCCTCATCAATCAAAGCACTTATAAACCTCATTAAGGGGTTTTGGGGTTTTGAATGTAAAATCAATCACTCTCTTCACTCTGTTGACAGTCTTGAAAATAATACCATTTCTTCTATAAATATTGGCTATAGTCTAAGGAGAGATGCGCATGTCAGGAAACCTGTGATGAAACATTACAGCTCGCTAGTCTAATGGAAAGTGGGCTTAATACTTCAAAGTCATAGAGTCGCAGAGGTACTCAATATGAGCTTGAGAGAACTTATATTTTCTTGCAGTATGCTTTCAAGAGTCAGAATTAAAATGATAAACAGCAAGCAAGCAGTGATATCCAACAGTTGAGGCACTCTTGTGTAGTAGCTTTGCTAAAGCTGTATAATTCATGACTGGTTTGACTTATTGTATATTAATACTCGTACCATACCAAAGATGAAACAGTAAATCTAATAAAAATTTATCATAAATAGAGCCTAAATTTCGCTAATTTCTATTTCTCATTTTGCAATTTGACCTAATTTCTCTACTAACCCCAATAGGACCTCAACTATACCCTACAAATCAAAGCACTTATAAACCTCACTAAGAGGTATTGAGGTTTTTAATGTGACACCGGAACACCAGATATATAGTCATATTTATAAATTATAGGGGGTAAATTTGTCCATTTTTGGGTTTTCAAAAAGTTGTCCAGAGCCGAACCATTCCCCAGCAGTTATAATTATGATTTATAATATGAAAACTTTAAATTTAATCAAAAACTTAGTAAAGTAATACGAATATTTAAAGATTAAACGCAGGTGGAGATAGAGCATCATTAAAAATTTAAGTTACAAAAAACAATCTTTAATTTTTTATAGTGGTCCTACCTGGTTAGACCACAGGTGCAGCTGGACTGGTGTTTCGCAGGGTGACAGATCGAGCAGACATAGAAGTTGAATTTGACGATGAAGATGATGAAGAGGAAGAATAGCAATAATCAGAGTGATTTCTATTTTTTATTTTCATAATAAGTTTAGTAGGAAGTTGACGTCAGGACGTCCCGGGTACGATCAGGACGTCCCAGCTACGTCAGGACGTCCCGGGGTCGTCAGGACGTCCCAAGGTGACGTCAGGACGTCCCAGCCTCGTCAGGACATCCCAGCCTCGTCAGGACATCCCAAGGTCGTCAGGACGTCCCAGGTGACGTCATTACGTCCCAACACTGAACATTAAAATAATCAATATCCCTAAACCCCTTAAAAGTTTATATGAGTTTTAATCGAAAAGAGGATTATTGAGGATAAGGTTCCTTTTTTGATTAATTTCATCTTGATGTTAGATTCAATGTAATTTATTATTTTCTGGGTTGAAAATTTTATTCTTTTATATTTTATCATCACTAAATCTAGAAAAATTGTTATGTGGAAAAGTGTGAGGTAAAAAGAATTAATTAAAATCGCATTTTTTCTCTTTGTTTATCATTAAACTATTTAAATTTTATGAAATCTCCTTCATATAATTCCTTGAGACTCCATTTTTTCATTTTTTGAAATTCTTTTGCTCTAATATATTTTTAGTATTTATGTAAATGATACCAATAAGGCTTTGAACTAAATATAAACTTTCCATTAAAACTTCATTATATTATAAACTGGATTTAATGAAGATTTGCTTCTTTTACATTGATGTACCATTTAAACTTCATAGGATTTAGCACCAGTACTAATTAAATTAAGACATATTTAATTTTACTTTAATGGAATTTAATTGGTAAAAATATGGAAACGCATCACTCAAATTTTTTACAGTTTTATTAAAACTTTGTACATTTCGTTAGAATGTTGACCTCTTATAAGATACTCAAATTTAATAGGTGTTTAAGAATTTTTTTAGAAAATTTAATTCTAATTTTTGAGATTTGAATCTATATATACATAATACTTTTAGAACAAAGAACTTGTATGATTGCAATTATCAATCACCTTAAAACCACTAATTTTAAGAATACTTTTATTTAAAATTAATTTAATTTACATTTTTTTATGACTTTGGATAAAACATTTTAATTTAGAACTCAATCTAAAAGAAATGAAAGTATTTTGAAAATAATTTACATTAAAATTTCAAAATATTGTGCATAAATACCAAGTTTCAAAATGATTCAATCATTAATTTCCATAAAAAACAATCATCAAAAGTGATAACATACGAAAAAAATTAAATAAAATTAAAAAATATCAATCAATCTTTCAAACTTTTTTTTTTAAAAAAAATGCTTTACCATATATATAATCATGAGATAATATTAAGTTGATTATATAAATAGATCATATAAACCTTTAATATTTAGATAACTAGTGTAAAATTGATAATTCTTAACTAAAGGGAATTCAGCCAAACATTACCCTCTCATCATAAAACACCTATATAACTTATCAAGTGGTTTGGGGATCATTTGTTTTTATTATTTTATGTATTTATGAGATGGGACGCCCTGACGTCAACAACCGATTTAGTATAAATGTCATTAAAATAATTAATTAATTAATTAAAGTTTCGTAATTATAAATCATAAATAATAGAGAACGAAATGCCAAATTAATACATCAGCTGCAAAGTGAGAGAGATTTTAAGTATAAAATTAAGCAATATTTAGATAAGTAAAATTTTTCTGGAGGTCTTAGAGAGCTTGAAATACAAAGTAATCAGAAAAAAAGCAAATTAAACTTAGTAACGAAAGATAGGACCAAACAGAAATTTAGGAAGATAAAGTTCAGAGATCTCACACATGTTTCAAAGCTAAGGTTTGTTTGAAATAGTTATAGTACTCTCTTTATATTTTCACTTAAATTTCTAATTCTAAGATAAACCATTAACTCTATTAAAACCCAAATAAAGTAAGCCTAAGAGCCTACCTACTTTGATTAACCAAAACATCAATCATACTACAGAAGGGGTTTTGATTGTTCTTGAAAAAAGATTCATTATAATTTTTTAAGTTCATTTGATTAAGAACTCCAAAAAATTTTATCAATGATTAAAATGGAGGTTTCCTCGATTTATGGCAAAGAATAAATGTTAGTTAAATCTATTAAAAAAAGAGATAAAAAAAATTATGATAAATAAAATTCATAAAAACTCGTAAATGAATGAAATAAAAAAAATAATATTAATAAAATAGTGATACCTATTAATTTCAATATCAGAGCTAAAAATATTAAAATGGATATCATGGAAGTTTTTATTAAAATTATAGATTATAAATTAATGTCATAATTTTAGAAATAAGTTAAGCATTTTATTATTTTTATTATATAATATTATAATTTGGCTTAATAATCTCAATATTTGTTGTGAAATTTCACAATTCCAGATCCTCCCCTCACTGCTTCTTACTTAACATATATTTAGAAAAAACATAAGAATTAATAGAATAAATAGCTAAGTGAATGATGTGAAAAATTTCCAATTTATAAAATCTTTTTGATAATGAAATGGATTTACATAAGTTAGAGTAAAAATCAAAATGAAAGCAATAAGATTAAGAAAATAAAAATAAATAAGAATAAATAACAATTATAAACTAGCTAGAATGAAAATGCAGCCAGATATTTGAGAGATTTAAAATAATATTAAAATAAACTTAATATGATAATATTTGTATATAAGGACCATTTACAGTTTAAATATATAATTCCCATCTTTAATTGTTATGAGGAACTTAACCATTTTGAATAGCTCCTGATGGCTTCAAATTTTTAACAATATTTACTTATTTTCAGTGTGATTTCTTTCAGAAATTACATTGAAAATTAACTATTTTGCTCCTCTACTTTTAGCATGTAAATATTGGAATATTGTTATAATTAAAAATACTATACTTTAAAAAATAAAATACTTGTTAAAATAATAATTATACCTATTTTTTTTCAATTCTTTGATCATAAAAAATCTCTATTTATGTTTAATGTGCTATAACAATATTTGTATAGCAAATTTAAGGATTTATGACATTATAACCTATTCTTTACTTTATCTCAAGATCAGTTATTTCAACTGCTTTTAGTGTTTTGACAATCAAAATGAATAATTTGATATTAATTCTATTTCAATGATTATATTAAAACTTAACTCTATAGTCTTTATAACTATGAATAGTTAAGATATTTATTTTCTCAGCATTTTTTAATCAATATTAATTGATATTTACAAGAATGAAAGGTGATAAATCTCTTTTAGAATCTGAGGTAGGACGCCATATCTTTTAATGCTATTGATATTCATAACAAGCAACCATTCATTTTTTTAAAAAAATATTTTGATTAAAATATAAGCATTTTTTAATTTAAAAATTATTATAATTTTAGAAGTCCGTTTTCAATATTTACTTAATAAACAACACTTTGCCGACTTTTATAAAGTAGGAAATTCATATAAATAATATTTTAAAAATATTCATATTAATTGTTTAAATATACACATACTTAAAATGATCATTATACTTATACTACAAATCACTATAATTATTTATTGCTAATATTAATAATATTTGAGTTAAAGAGCTAAGAGATTCCTTTTTTAATTATAAACTGGATGTATTTTTTATTTACCTTATAATATAAAATAAATATAGACTTGTTATAGTCAAATAGTTCTTAGAAATGTTCTTAGCACCTTTATAATAATATTTAGTGGAAATACTTATTTTATATTTGAAATTAAAGAATATAAATCTTTAATAAGAGAAATAAAAAAATTCATCTTGAATTAATAAAAGTATTTTTGTCTATATTTGAATCATTAATTATAGTTTAATTGCAATTTAAGAGTAAGTAAAACAGTAAATCAAAATTTATGCATTTATAATACACTAATAATAAATATAATAGAGATTATTAATAAATTTATTAAAATTATGCCAAGAATCCAAGCTTAAGCCTTAATAAGCATATATTTAATTCATTTAATCAAATATAAAGTATAGTAATCTATATCACTTATTGGTCAGATAAATAATATTATTTGATCGATTGTTAAATCAGAGATTTGAGAATTAGTTTGTACTTCTATTACAATCAATCAGATGAAATACTTAATTTTACATATGTTTTATTGAGGATATTTTATTAGCAAGAATAAGCAAGTCTAATATCCCACATTTCATCTAAATATTTAGAAGTGTGGGAGAAATACGCAAAATGATAATATAATTATTGAAAATAAAGCAGAAACTAGATTAAGAGGTTTTGCATACTTGCTAAGATTTTAATTCTTAGCAATTATTTGCTTGGTTTATCAAATTACAAATGTAAATTAAATTTATTTAATAATCCAGACAATTATTTAATTATGATAGTAATACTGTTAGGATGTATGTATACCATCCCTTAAAATATGACAAAATTTATAATCTTATAATAGATTTAGATTATAAGCTATAATATTTATATTAAAAAATATAACAAGCTCTAATAATTTTCCAAATATTTAAACTTCACTTATTTTATAATTATTTAAGTTTATTAAATATTTTGTAAAATTAATTTAATTATAATTGAATTTTAATTTACAATTTAAATGAATGGTTTGGTAAAGAAAATTAAGCTATTTCATATTCCTTAGCCTTAAACATAATTAACAAATATATCGCTACTTACTTATACAGTCTTTTCTCTAATTATCACCTCATATATAATAATTTTTAAATTCAATTAATCTTAAATTTCCTTTCAAAAATAATATTTATTAATAAATTTAAAACTAAGGCGTTCTAAATAATATATCTTGATGTCTTAAAAATTGATTTAATAATATTGACGCTCTTATTGAGAGTTGCATGATTCGGGATTAATTTTATTCTTATCTTATATTAAACTATGATCATTCAAATTTTACATTTATTTGAAGTTCAAGAATGGTGAATTTATCAATTCTGATTATTAACATTCTTAAGCTATTTTTAAAGATCAGTAGATTATGTTAAGATGCTATTGGAAATTTTACTAATAGTATTTTATATTGTTTAGCTTCTGAGGCTAATAGATTATGAAAATTGGAGTAAATATTCACTTGTTTTTTAAATTCGGCTTATTATTGAAAATTTAAATTAGTCTTTATCAACACTACAAAAAAATCTAAAGAAATTGATATATAAAGAAGAATTTTATAATTAAAATTTAAAACCCTTATATGCAAACGCTGGTAAGCATGCGCACCCCTAAAATAATACATTACAATAGACACATCTCGAATTAAATTTACAGACTATAACCTGGAATGAGCATAAATGGTAGATTACAGAAACATCACAGAGCAAGTCAATAATGGGAGAGGAAGATTGATTAAAACAAATAGAGATGTTTTTGAAGATGATTGGAAAAAATCGAAATTAGTATTGATTTCTGTTTTTGATTGGCCCAAAAAATAATTGTATTTATCTTAATTATATTTAAGCAATCATATATTTTTATACAACTATTATTGTTCTTCAATATGAATGCCCAAAATTTGCAATTATTCCATAAAACTATTATTGTCTATTATTTTAGCATACATTATCTTTTTCTGAAGTATATATTGATAAAATTGTTTATTATTTTTATAGCTTGATGATTGGTTTCACTGATAAGGGAATAATTTTTTTGTAAAATTGATGCTAAAGATATCTAATCTTATAATCTTTAACAATCTCGCCAACTATTTATTGATTTAAGCTAAATTTCTAGAATCCAAAATAATTGGAGAATTAAGTCTAGCCACTTATTTACTGAGAATGATTTGATTGTCTGCACTTTTTGAATTTATCTGAATAATAATTTTTAAGATTACTTATGAAATACTTATATATTTTTAACAATTTGAATTCCTCAAACACTTTCCTTCGTTTCTTAATAGCATCATCTCATTAACTTTAAAATAAGCATCTCGTTTATTATCTAATAGAACTTGCTCAATATGTTACTTGACTAACTTTCTTCACTTCTTATAATTACATATTTATATATATTATTTATTAAATTTAATAACATTTAAAACATAATTTCAAAGATTATTTTTCTTTATTAAACATTCTTAAAGTTAATAATTGTAAATTCTTAAGCATTTACTAAACTAATAATTTAAGTTGTAATATAAGAGACTTAAATGAATTTTTCAATTCAAATGCTATAAATATAAAGTCAAATATCCTATTAAATACAATATCAGATGATCGAGAAAATAGAGCAATATATGAGAGCGCAAAAATATTTAAATACTTAAATGAATGACATTTTATAATTTATAGTGCAAAAATTTAATTATGCTTCTCAATTTTTATCAAAATTACATATTTATCTAAACAATCTCATTATTAACAAAAAATGAAAATGATCAGGATATATGGAAAATACAAATAAATATACTACTATTAATTATACTTTGTATTGATTTTATTCATAAAGTGGAAAACATGAAATAATTATAAGCATTTTTAATAAATATCAGGTAAAATTAATTAAAATTAATGAATTAATTTACTTATATTTGTTTCTTATTATTCTTAAATTTTTTCATTTAATTTTTTTTTCTTCGAAATGTCTATTATTGATCATTATATAATTAGTCTCCACATTGTTATAGTGTAGTTGATAAGTAAGAGTTCATACTTTTGCACTAATGACTCTATAAAACATAAAAATTTAGAAAAATAAGCATTTTTTTATTTGCAATTAAAATTTATAATTGTTGTTAATTATTAGTTATATAAGATTTAAACAAAAACATTTTTCTTTCTCTAGATGTTTGATCTTGGTAACGTTGATTTTTTCAAGATCTTACTCTCATAATAAGATGTTTATTTTTCCGTTTTATTTTTAATCAAATATATTAATATTTTATTTCGTTCTATTAATGCACTATTTTTATATTATATTTATGATAGATTATTCATTTAAGGTCGGCTGTAAATAATTTGTTCAAGATATTTTGTATTTTATCAATACTTATAGAATGAAAGCAACTTTTTTACTACATTTTTATCAATTTAATATATTTCTCGAGTAAGTTAATCAATATTGAGTAAAATGTAGATTTTTTGGTTTTCATAGTGTTGCATTTTTCAAATTCATTTTTAACAATTTTGTTGTTGAAATAAATATTCAAATTTATTCATAGAAAAAATAAAAGCAAAAGATAGTTTATAATAGTTTAATATAATAAATAAAAATGTTTAGAATATTTATGATGAAAATAAAAAATGGCACAAAAGTAGAAAATTTTTTATACTTATACTCCGATTTTTATATCATAGTTTAAAACTCCAATATTAATTAATACATTATTCATTTTATATTTCTATTTAGCTTCCTTATAGTGTTTAGTTAAATAATTTTAAAACCCCTGACGGGGCAGATTAAATTTTTTTTCAAAATATTTAAATATTCTAAAAATCAATAAAACATTCCAATAACTAATAAATCGGTCTCTACATCCTTTAATAATTTTTAAAGACGATTAAGGAACCTTTATTATAATATTTACTCTGAATTTTTATTGAGTATAATAACAAAAAGTTATAAGTAAAATGAGAATATTTTGCAATTTTATATTGACTTTTTAAATGTATTTTTATTACAAAATAATCAAATTCCTTGCTTATTCACTTGCAAATAAAATTCGGATAGTTACTTAAATATTATTGATGAAATATTTATTTATTTTGTGATCATTAAATTTTATTTGCAAGTGAATAAGCAAGGAATTTGAATATTTTTTAATAAAAATACAATTAAAAAAGTAAATATAAAATTGCAAAATATTCTCATTTTACTTATAATTTTTTGTTATTTTACTCAATAATTCAGAGTAAATATTATAATAAAGGTTCCTTAATCGTCTTTAAAAATTATTAAA
>ARYC01010461.1:0-13202 GCA_000711775.1 Oxytricha trifallax | reverse complement strand
TAGCGTTCTCAAAATTGCTTAGGAATGATAAAAGTGACTGAGTGTTACGGGTCACTATATCTTGCAAAGTGCAAGACCTTTAATAATAATTAGAAGATTTGAAATTTTCAAAGTGTTTGATTAAGATCTTATGGCCGATGATCGCCCCATAGTTAATAAAGAGCTGAGGTAAGGGTTCTTTATTTGGTTTTTAATCGCTTGCAAAGCTTATGCTCGTAGTGAAGTCGCTCACCTTTACCTCTTCGTAAGTTGCAGTAAGATCAGGTGGCTCTGAAATTACAGATTTACTTTCATGGCTGCGCTTCGCCAACTTGGGTTTATTGTTATTTATAAATTTTCTCACGAACCGCTTGAAATCCTAAGTATTTTCAAAGTCTGCAAAATCCTCCTGCTCCAGCAGCAAACTTAAATCAAAGTTGTTTTAATGCAGAAATTCCTTTGCACGATTGATCTTGGCACTGTCTTGTGCGTTTTTATATTCAGATTTGATCCCCTTGATTTTACCCGAGTCTTCAAGATTTACATTGGCTTGTAGATTTTCAAAAATATGAGGTAAGTTTTATTGTTTGGGTGTCTGTTCTGGCATCTGCTAATTATTGATAGATTCTAAATAGAAGCTAATAACAAGGATTGAAACTTACCAGCAGCTTCATTTAAAAGTTGAGGAGGGTCGGTCTTAGAAGCCATCTCAAATCCAGTGACTGGATTCATCTAATTTATGCTAGATTTTAATTATTAATTCTACTGGATTTTAATATTAAATAGCTGGATTATTAAAATCTCTACTGGATTATTGCAATTTTACTGTATGGGTGCTACTCTTTCACCTATATCCTCCGGATTTATTCATGGCTCACTGCGAAACCACATCAATTAAGGAGTATTTATTTTAACTCATTAGACAAGTAGCTTAAAGTGACAAGGAGACGGGTGGTTGAAGAGCTGTGATAAATTTCGCCAACTTTGGAGCTCGAGCCAATTCAAAATTAGCTTTTTGAAAAAATGTCAGAATCTGCGGTACCTTTCAAATTCAAATCATTTCCCCACCCATAACTGAATAATAGAAATGTGAAGAGAGGAATAGCTAGAAATTAATGGCACTCAAAATAGAAAATTTGGGTCTTCAGTTTTGACCTCGAAAAATGACCTCTGGCTTAGGCCAACAGCCTGGATTCTTGAGGTCAGGTCAGTAGAGTGGAATACTAACGTTGAAAAATTTCGAGAAGCACTCCGACGACCTACTGTCTTTCTGGTTGCTTTCAACTTAAAATACAAAATTACACTAATCAAACCGTATTATTCATATCAATATCAAACTATATGGGTGCCGTAATATTCTCAAGTCTTCTTTTTCGATTCTCTGGATCGGCTCCCTCAAATTAAGATAAAATCTGTCCTTTTAAATTTTGTTATTTATTGATGCATTTAAAACTTTTTATTCACATATAAAACTTATGCGAACATACGTATAGGGGTTTATGTGATTCACCCTCGCTCTATTAAGCGAGAACTGTATAATGAGTTCTTGCATAATCTAAGAGATATATACAACGACTAAGATATCATCTTGTTTGTTGACAACCTCTCAGTACATAAGATTAAGGAGTCTAAGAAAGCTTATGAAGAGTTAAAAATACTTGTATACAACGTTCCTTATAGTCCATAATTAAATGGAATTGAATATTACTGGATTTAAATAAAGACTTAAAACAAGAAGCTTCTGTTGTATCATCTTATGCATGATTCACCAATCGATACAGTAGACTTAATACAGAGTAGTTGCAAGAGAGTGAATAAAGATAAGACTAAGAAATGTGCAAGGAAAGGAAGAATGAATGTTTGTTAATAAGTTTTATACTTAAACGAATGAAATAGTCATATATTAAATTAGCCCTTAAAAGGATTAGGCTTCTCTTTCTTTTCTTCTTCTGAATGCTTGCTAGAGCATAAGTTTCTTCTCTTACTGCTATTTCATGCATCAATTTTTCATATTTTATGGCTTTTAAATATCTTTATAAAGTCTCTTGCTAACTTAATGAACTATCTGCTGTTTCCTATCTCTATGAACCATAGTGTGCTCTTTAATAAGATATATACCAGAACCAGGTTTTTCTGCAAAGTTAACGTCAAAGCTTACTGGAAAGATAATGATGCTTCTTAATCTCTTCTTGCCTAGATAAATTTATTAGAATGATTTGCTTCTTCTAGTCATTAGGAGAGATAGAGTGTCGTTTCTTTTGACCTTCTTCAATTTTCTCTGAGATATTCTTCTTTAATTGTTCCATGATCACCAAAGAAGAAGTTCCTCTCTGGCAGTTTATTAGAGAGTTATTTCTTGGTAGGAAGGTAAACTGCCACTTCCTCATTTTACATGGCATCCTCATAGAGATTATGTGACTGAAATCTCAGGGTAGTTTAGAATTTCAATTAGTTTAATCTCTTTATTTTTAATAGCTTTCTTTTCCTCACAAAGTATTGCTTTCAAGAGTGAAATTTTGGTACCTTCCATTGTTGGAAGGAATAAACCAATTGTATAATATGTTAATAGTTAACAAGTTATCTTACCATGTAAAGTTAGGTATCTATAGAGATCTTCTTTATTTCTGAATCTTGAGATCATTTCTTGAGCTTCAACTCTTTTCATTTGATCATTAAGTGATTCCATCTTAGTTCCCCTTCCTATAAATGAATTTTAAATTATAATTTATAGACTTCTTGATCTATTGTTTAAAAACTTAATATTATATATGGGCAACTTATAGGAGGTCAACCCTGCAAAGATGCGTGGAGAAAGTTTTTTGCAGAGTCTGTAACAAAACTGCAGGGATAGAGCTCCATTTTTATCAATTTAGTTCCATTAAATTAGCACTAAATTTGTTTTAATTTAATTAGTACTTGTAATAATTCCGTTTAATTTTAATTAGCACCATTAGTTTTTAATAGTAGTAGTGTAGTAGTGAATCGCTTAAGGCAAGAGAAATTAAAAAAGAGATAAAAATTAATTAGAGATCTCAATATATAATAATCACTTTTATTAATTGCACGTATATACATAATAAATAGGGGCCATTAATTATTAAATATGGCATTAGGATTTTTAGAAATATTTACCTTTCCTATTGTTTTCCAACTTTTTGTTGAGTATTGCGGTACACCAGATTATATTGCTCCTGAAACTGTTTTTTAACGTACCCATTTCTCCAACGACTGAATGAGGAATTCTCAATATGTGTTTTGAATTTTTTTTTCCCTACTATCTCCACAAATTTCAGAGCAAGAATCTTTATTTTTGTCGTCTTGTGCGCTCACTGTATATATGTGTAATTAATAAAAATGTTTTTAATAGTTCCAAAAATTAATTAATACCTAGTTTTAATATAATGAGGAATTAATGGAAAAGTTCCAAAATGGTTCAAAACCTAATTGGAACCAGTACCAACCTGAATTTTGTCTCATTAGGTACCAAAATAAAAAATATTAAGCATGAACTTAGAAAAATTATAGTTATAAACTAAGTAAAAAAATGATCTTTAACACTTTATTGCCGCGGTGCTAACTCCTATACAGAGTAATTATAACTTTACTGGTTTTTATATTTTTATAATAAAAATTTAAATTTGAATTTAAACATGGCGGCTAATTTAAATCGAAAAGCAGTTTCTCTTGGCAATGGATAATAATAGCTAAATTTTCGCTCAACTAAAAAGCCTGAAACTATTTATGTTGATAGGGAGGTAGAGCTAAGAGCTCTTGAATTTAAAGATATGTGTTCAAAATAGAAGTATAAAACTAGAAGGGGAGAGCAGTGATAGGAATTTCAACATAAATTGATTATTTTGAGGAGCTAAAAGAACAGCAACCAGTTGAAAATTAAAACTTTTGAATGCAATTATTGTTAAAACTTTTTCTCAACTAAGTAGAGCTTGAAGAGGCATATTAAATAAGTACATTCTGGTAAAGCGAATATTTATTTCAAGCCTGATAATGAAGATGACAGGTATTAATGCACGACATGTCTTGCACTCACTCAGCCAAAGTTAAAAGACATATGCAGAAGCATAATTTAAGCGAGTTTTTAAAGTAAGATTAAGTGACTTAAAAACTTATTCCTGGCAAGAGAAAGTCCAATACTCTTGAATCTTAAAGAGAGTTCAAGATGCAGAAACTATATGAGTCGATGAATCAACCAGCATGCTTCAAAGAGAGATCTATGTATATTCCTGCATTAAATGCAGTTGATCTTAGCAGTTATATTGAAAATTATTTAAATATAAATGTGCATAACAAGGTAAAGCTCATAGTGATTGATGAGTATGCATATAAGGTTTAACCTTTCAGCTATCTAATTAAGAACGAGCAGTACCAGAATGAATTCGCGAACGAATACATGGTTATAAGAGAATCATAGAGAAGAGATTGCAAGAACTTGCTCAAGTTAGATGGTGTTATATTAGGATTTGGCTTTATCACACTAAGACTAAAGAAATTTTAAATGACTCTTAGAGATTATCTATGTCATAACAGATACCCAAATGATTTGAATGATACACTATAAGATATGATAAAGGGTGTCAAGGAGTTGGATTAACTTGGATTTATGTCCATAGAGATTTAATGCCTGAAAATGTAATGTTGAACTTTTGCCCTGTAGAAGTAATTGTAATAGATTTCAATAGAGCTTTAAGACAAGAGAATATAACTTTAGCTAAGGTTCTTGGTTCTCCAGGATACTTTTCAATTAGAGAGAAGTGGGAAAATGGCTCAATTTAGTGGGATGTGTGAGCAGTTGCTACTATAATATTAGAGAGTGACATGGAAAGCATGTCGTACTACAGCAATCAACATGAATAATAATCAATAAGTTTGGCATAGAAGTATATTAAGCAAGAAGATGTATGTAAATATATTAAAAGTATAGTAGATATGATAATACTATCCTCGCCAATCATTAGACGACATTCTTTAGACTCTAGAGAGAGCGAGATTCAAGAGATACAACAAAGATTAGGAGTTAAAATTTGTTTGAATAATAACACTAATACTCATTTATGAAAAATAAGTGGAAAACTTTAATTAAAATTGAAATTTATAATTTAAATAAGGAAAACTAAACATGGTGGAGATGTAGCGACTGGTTACTCAATAAAATTTGTAAGTTACAAAAAACATATCTAAAAAATTTATATTTCAGCAATAGGTATCCTCCAGAGTGGTGTAAGCAACAAACGATAATTTCGATAGACAAGAGTTTAGCAATACATATTCAAGCACCGGTACGTTAAATAGAATATTGCAGGAAAATAACAATACAGATGACAATGCTGTTCTAAGATATTATTTCTGTTCTTGGTAATACTAATACTTATAAGTTTAATCATTTTTCATTTTATTTTAAAGTTTTCCTCTTATTTTTCATAATTATATATTCATTAAATTCACATTAAACCTGCTTTTTGTCTCCTAACCCCAACTATACCCTACAAATCAAAGAACTTATAAACCTCACTAAAGGGTTTTGGGGTTTTGATTTTATGATGTCATTTAATCATTAAATTTTATATTTTTGTACTTTTAGATTTCTCTCCATAAATTGCTAAATTTTTCTTCCCAGTTTAGTATTAAAGTATTATCCTTTAGGATTTTACATCATGTGGTAAATTTTTTTTATTTATATATAATTTTCACATATTAAATTCTAATTCTACAATATTTTATAATCTAATAACACTTTCTAAATTTTTTCACAATGAATAGATTTAATCCAAAGTTTCATCAAGCTTTGCATAATTTAGCATTCTTATGAAATTTTTAATAATTTGCCTAAATATTATTTTCTATCTTCGATTTAGAATTTAAAAATAATATAAATTGTATTTAATTTTTTTAACCAAAAAATCAAGAACATCATCTGACTCTTCTCCAATTACTTGAATGAATGCATGTATCGAACTCACCATTGATTGATTATATTTCTTTAAAATTAATATTATAATGTTAACTAAATATAAGAATAAAACAAAAAAATCTCTAAAAATTAAATTCCACAAATATATTTACATCTGTTATTTTAAATCATTTCACTATATTTACTTGCTCAATTATATTGATGTTTCAATAACTATTTCTATTTTTAATTATCATTTATATTGTTAGTGATGAGTCTACTTTAGAAATATTTTATGAGATTTTTTAGTTTTTAAAATATTAAATTATAAATCTATAGTAGGGTTGATATTCTTCTAGTTCACTGGTATTAGAATCACTGGAACAATCACTGTTATACCCATGTGTTTTAGTATTCCTTGTACTTATGAAACAACAGCAGAAGACCCTAGCCAGGTAATCGTGTACAGTAATGACTAAACATCCCAGTACCCCACAAACCAATCCATAAATTTGCATTTAATTAGGCACTTAATTCCACTGAATGCTTTGAAATAAAGTTTGAAAGATACATTATAGATTTACAAGAGCACTTGATGGGCCACTCAATCCACTTGAGACTGCTAGAGCTGTAAAAACCATGCCAAGCGTATTTAAGAAAGACCCACAGAAGCCATAAATAAAGTAAGTTAAATCGAAACCATGATAGTGGAATACCATAAATGAAAACAAAGCTTGAATGAAATTAGTTATTCCATAGCAAGAGTATGCAAATACATCTGCAGGGAATCCTCTCTTATCATAGTATACTTTAGTATACATAGATATTATTGAAAAATGTAATACTAAAAGGGTTACTTGACAATGTTCATGTTAATAGCAATAAGTAAAGTGGCAATCAATGCAAAAAGCACAGGTGTTACAGGGTGATATTTCCACATTTCGATTTCAGTTTCATCTGCTTAAGGTATAAGTTATGTTGTAGATTCATCCAGGATATTACTTAAACTTATACAACCCATACAAATAGTTAGCAAAGTCATAAACCTAAATAAAACTATTTATATAATAATTAGAATTGAAATTCAAATAAATTAAAAACCAAAATTTCATTTAGAATAACTTTACCAGCATAGTGATTGAATTATAGTTTTTCATGATAAACTCTATAGGCAATTGCTGCTGACCAAATGGGGACCATAGAGTAAATAGATATGATAATTCCTTGGTTTATTCCGCTTAGAGATGAATATTGAAATGCTAAGATTGTTAAGATATTTCCACCCTAGTAAATGATTGAGTAACTTGCCATCCCACCGATGGCTCCCCATTTTATTTCTCAGATTAATTTATAATAATTATAAACATTTTAAGATATATAATATATTGATTTCTCCACGAGCGGGATTGTAAATATACAAATCAGACCATTTAAAGCATTTGCCTCTTTTTCACTTTGCCAAAAGCATTCGATGCATAAAGAAAACAATAGTTGCAAATAAAGTTCCATAACAGAAGAATAAATATCCATAAACCCCTTCCTTGCTCAATTCGACCATGAATAAGTTGCATAAAAATTTAATTTAACTAAAAATCTATATAGTATAAACATTATCAATTTATAAGCATGTTGTGAAAAGTATACTTGCTGCAAGTGAATAGATAATCCAAGCAGATCTAGATTAAATTTATGATTTCCCTCTATATTCTTTTCGCATAGATAATAAAGGGCTGTCATAGTCTGCTTCGGTTTCCATTGATAATATAATTAATAGATTTTATTTATTCAATTTCAAAATTAATACGTTAATTATACTGTAATTTGTTAAACACTATTTTATGTGATATTAAAAAGTTAAATCATTATGAATCTGGGATTGAAATAGACAAAATGTGGGAATCAAAATCTAACAGCTCTAAATCTCTTGAAATCAAGTGTTTTGGAAGTAAGTTAATCAGTATTCTCAGTTTTTAATCCAAGAATCTTTTTAACTGCTCCTCTTGCTAAAGGACTGTAGAATAATTCATTGTCTTTGTACCATTTTTGACCTAGATCTACTGCACCAATATCAACAAGAGCTTAGTATCATTATAATATTTAAAATTAGAAGTGAATATTTAGTAAATAGGGGTGATATAAAGCAATCTGCCAACTGATGATACAATATTTTGTGCCACAGTTTTTGAATCAACATTATTAAGGTATAGGCCTACAACTGCCCATCTCTACTTGAATTCTAAGTTGGCTATTTGAGATACTTTCAGATCACTTAAAAATTATACTTCTAAATTTTATCATTTATCTCCAATAAAATAATTTAAATCAGTTTCTACTTTGTTGAAAATATCTTTAGTCATTTTATCTTTGTTGTTGATGAAGTACTGAGCAAAGATTACTTTTTAATTCATATAATAGTTATTAAAATCTTAATAGTTCTTAGGGGTGACTCCGTTAAGATAACTCACTGCCAATTATTGGGAGTTGTATATATCTGGGTTCATAAAGTCAGATAAGTAATATGGGATATATTATTTTTCAGACTTCATTCATAATTAAAATAATCCAGCAATTACAGGTGGGAGTCCCTTGCCATAAAACCAGGTATCCCAATCTATTTGCTTCAGTAAGTTAGTTGCTTTATCAAGTGGGAACCAGGAATTAATGAAATCAATAAATGTCTATTTCATTTAAGTATCAAACACAGACTGCTTAGAGTACTTCATGATGTAATGTCTTAAGAATTCTTTAGACAAATAAATAATACCAATTTATATTAATAATTAAAGCTAAAAATAATTTAATGCAGTCAAATAAATTCTTGGAAAGTTTCTTCTCCTACTAAGGTTTCCAAAAATAGTAAAAATTGATATCCTTTTTCGTATGACACTTGTCCTTCACCGTCATCAGGGTTAGTTCCATTGAATGCCTAAGGATCTAGCTGTGTGTATGGGCTATCCTTACCATAAGATTGCATATTAAATTTAATTTAGTTTAATATAGATTGATTGCATTTAACTCCACATAGTTATGTTGTTGATATATCCTTCAGTGTATGCAAAATTCTTAGAGTGTAAATGACCACTGATCTTTCTCTCTGTGAAAACTGTGAACCCTTCATTTAGCCAATAATTCTCCCAATTTCCGCAAGTAACATCATTATGATAATAATTATAATATTAAATAATTAAAGGTAATTTTTATACCTGTCTCAAGATTTTGCAATCTCATGTGTAGCAACAAATACTTAACTCTTATCTCCCACTATGATTGTAGGTGAAGCGAATGTTAACAGGGGGTTTTCCATACCTCCAAATGGAAAACTGGGTGGTAGTACAACAATACTGTAAGTTCCCCAAATATAGGGAGTTAGAAATTATAAAATAATGTTAATTCCAATACCAAATTAAAAGCAGATTCAGTTAAAATTTATAGTCAAGTAAGATTCCACAGATCCTAGAATATTATCAACATCACTTAGTTCAGTAGCACAAGAATCCATTGCTTCTGGTTCTGTAATGATACTAGTGCGTTTACCTAAACGTTTCTCGACTATATTACCTGCCACAAATGTCACTAAGTATGATGGAATGGGGATGTTCTAAACGTATGTGTAGGTAATTGTGCCATTAATTTTATTTACTAAAAAAGACATTAATTTAAATGTACCCTAATCAGCATTAGGAGTTTGTGATTGAAGCACGGCACTCATTCTTACATTGAAGTCCTTCTTAACAGTAAGGGTAGCTTAGTAAGGAACCTTAATACTTGGTGTATCTTAACTGGGGAACCATGATCTTGCATAAGAAGGTTCAATAATATATTTTATTTCTACTTATATTTTATAAATTTATTTAACATAATTACAAATTTTTGAGCTCATTTTGAACATAGACGTAAGGCATCTTCTTGCCAGCTGTCTGCTCAGGAGTAAGCCAGTTTAATGCTGAGTCCTGATTAGTTGTTGCATAGGTAATCGTCAAGTTGAAAAATTGACCGAGCTAGAGAGGAGGATCATGTTTCAGAGTTATCTCAACAGGTGCTCCTAATATTATTTTAATAAAAATAATGAGATAAATTCTTAATCTGAATATTTCTTAATAATTGCTATTTTAATATTGGATCGTATTTGGTAGTATCTAGCTTCACAATTGTAAAATCTAACTTGTTGCTTTAGTCGTCAACAATAGAAGAAATTGCTAAGTTTGCCTAGTCAAGTATATTAATTAATATATAGATTTTCTTATATATAAATCTATTAATTTCTTACAAGTCTCATTTTAGTTAGTGATGGTACTATACTCTGGAAGTTAATGGTAATAGTTCCTTCTACAATTGTTTTGTCAAAGTCAACGTTTAAATTTAGAGTGTATTTTTTAACTTTGACTTCATCTATATTTAAATAAAATTTTAATAAATATTCTCATTTTACAAAAATTCTAATAATTCAAGTGGAAGTTTGGAAGAAAGATAATAATAATTAAATATAATTTCAAAAGCTTAAATATAACAAAAATTAAATTATCTTTTTTTTGTAAATAAACAATCAATAAACTATAAGTTTCAGTTATTTAGCCATAACAATTTATTAACTTTAAATTCCTTAGTCTTGATTCTAATTGTATAACTAATATTATTAATAAACTTATATTTGAGTAGCAAGCGTCATCTTCGGAAGGATGAATAGGCTCAGCGTTTGTTTATTGTAACTGATATCCTTCATTAAGAAATTTGCCCACAGTCAATGAAAAGCACAAACATAAGCAAACCAATGTTTTCTTCATATTAATTTAGAATAATTATAATTAGGGTTATTATAATAAGTATAATGGAATAGTTAAAAATGATTCAATTATTTATTCAATTTATTTTTACCTTTATAACTTGTAATAAATTATACCTTTAATATTTATAAGATTTATCATGAGTATCCTTATTTTAAGATATTAAATATTGACCTCTAAATATGTATCTAAAGATGAAAAACATACCTTAAAATAGATTATTTATAAATAATTATGATTGACATGCACTTTTTCATAAATCCTTTTTATTGTCATTTTGTTAAGCCTATTATTCTTTCTATAATCTTTCAAGCTCTTCTTTCTACAGTCTTCTCATTTCTGAGTCATCAATTTTCTGTGGCTTAATTATTTAAGTTAAACTGTTCAACCCTATTGACACTGCATTTACCAAGTTCCTTGACTAAATTCATGTTAATTAATTATTTGTGGCTAACAAAATAGTTTACTTACCATGCTAATTGAAGCACCGGCTTAGACAACATCATCAAGTCTACGATCTAAAAATTCCCAAGTAGCTTCTTAATTCTTTGATTTATCTCCAATCAAAAAGAGCTCAGTAGACACATAAAGACCTGACAGTAAACCTCTCTTGGTATACCATGAAAACTAAAAATGATATGATTAAATCAACAATGTAACATACATCTACTGCTCTATCCCCAGCTTAATACCAAATTTCATCACTAATTTTATGAATGTGCAGCAAAAACCCCAAAACTTTCATAGTTTGATGATTAGATTGATAAAAGTAGACTATTAGTGCATACTTTATTAAGGTTTTAATAGGGTTTATGTAGGGGTTCATTGTTTAAATTTACTGTATATTAGTGTTTATTATAGGTGTTTTATTTTTACTATTCACTCAAACAATGCTTTGGCATCATGAGACAACTTTCTAAATTTTATTTCTCCTATCCATCTTACAATATAGTCTATTGTATGCTCCTCTCTATGGTTAGGCTTAATGATTATCTATTCAGCCATATCTTTTATTTTACCATTTATCTTATTCTAGTCTAGATATTGCTTATTCTCTGCTTTGAATCTCTCTCTCTCTCTTACAGCTATCGTAATCATTTCTTGGCATATCGCATTCAGCAAAACTTGCTGCTAGAGCCCATATATCCCACTTAATATCACCATCTTTCCAGTCCTCCCTTTCTGGAAAGTATACAGGAGTACCATACACGTTGCCAAGTCCTTAAGCTTCAACTCTCTATGATCTATTGAAATCAATTATTACTACTCTGAGAGGTGAAAAGTCAACCATAATATTCTCAGGCTTCAAGTCTCTATGAAAATACCCTAAAGTGTGCAGCTCTTCTCTGCCTCTGCAAACATTTGTAAGAATAAGAGCTAACTACTTTGGTATCCTTTAATCTTAAATGTAGTCTCTTAAAGTCATTTAATATAGAGGGAGACAAAAAGCAACATGATCTTGAGCAAGCCAAATTGCATCGAGCTTAATTATAAATCTGCACTGTCTATACCTTGCTTTAGCACTCATTGACAAATTCCATTTGATACTAGTCATCGCATTTAAAGTAATTGAATATAAATCTTGTATGCGAACTGCTTATTAGTTATGACCTTTTCTCAAACTTGTCCTCAAGTATAAGATAACTTCCCTTACATTCTTTAAGGTCAATTACATTTAAAATTGGAAGCTTTAGTGCTTGTATCTTCAAAGTGATTTTCACTATCTCAGAAGCTGGGAATTTTCTCACTGCTTTAATAAGCTTATTTTCTTTCTTTACTCTTTGTTCCAGGATTCAAAAGGGTCTCTTGGCTTTCTTTTTTGAAGGAAGAACTCACAAGTCTCAGGATCTATGACTTCAAACTTCTTTCCATGATGATTTTATAGGTGAACTTTTAAATCCCTTGAATGGTTATATTGCTTATTGCAATAAGTGCAGAAATATTTTCCATCTATCTTATCATGCTTAAAATAGAGCTGCTTATTAGAATGCTGATCTAAGATATGACGCTTAAGAGCAGATTTATAAGTGAAGTTCTTCTCACACTCTTCAAATAAATTTAATGCTTTTATTTCTTTTTTCTCTTCCTCCTCTTCAACCATTTTCATTGGAACTTCGCATTAAATTTCTTAGCTCTGCATTTCTATTTAACAACTGAATTGTTATTCAAAGTCTGAGACCATAGGTTAGAGAATTTCAGGTTCGTACTAGGTATATGCATCGCAAGTCTAAATTTTCTTTTGATTCATGAAAGAAATTTTTTGCTGGCTAATGCCAAGCAATGCCGCTTTTCTTATAAGTTGCCGCTCATTTTATAAATACTATTAATAATTATATAAGCTGTTTAAATTCTACCTTTATACACAAGTAAGATCATAATCTCAAAGATATAGAGAGGTTTAATAGGAACAGAGTGAAAGACATTAGTTTAATACTTCTAAAGTTTTGAGATAATTTATATATTATTTCATCCATTTTATACATTAAAATGCACCTAAATGTGTTTTGGGAAGTTAGGTGTGCTCCTAAATCTGTTCT
>ARYC01010459.1:0-16123 GCA_000711775.1 Oxytricha trifallax | reverse complement strand
GTTTTATAAATGGTTTTATTATTCTCAACGGATAAGCTATTATAAATGAATCAATAGTTGTTATTGTGCTTATGGTTTTATCTCTTACGTCAAGTCAAGTAAACCCATTCTAATATTTTTAAGAATTAGCTAGGAATAAAAATATCTATAAATAAGATGATTAAGGAATTTACCAATGCAAAAATCTAACTGAAATGAGGTAACTATCTTAAAATCGCTTAAATTTGAGTTTTTCGTTACTTTTGTTTTTATACTGCCATAATTATGAAATTTTAGAAAATTGATTTCCCTAAAACTTTTAGTATTCCGACAATATTATTCAGCAGTGACTATGATTAATAACAAGATTAAGAAATCAGATCGATTTTAAAAGAACTAGCCAAAGCTGACACACTCCTTTTAATTAACTCCTAGATTCTAAAAATAAATCCATTTGCCTCTGCTCAAGATCTATTAGAGAACAATAAAACAATCCTATGTTTAAAGAGAAAACACTTATTCAAGTCCATTTGCATCTAATATTATCAGCATAAATTTGAGACTGCAGTTTTCAATGATCACCTCTATAAATATCACTTGAACACTTTTGAGAGTGGAGAGATTGAAAATGAATTTGAAGATTTAGATTCATACTTCAGAATTTACATATACAAGCATCTAGCTAAAAACTAGGGGTGTGTGAAAGTATTCGCTCCTCTAGAAAATATATTTTGTGTTAAAAACATCTATAAACAGATCCTATATCATAGAAGCTATGGTAGATTTAGGAACAAACTAGCTGAGTTAGTTGACAGTGCTTATATTGACAGAGAAGAAAAACAGTAATTAATTTAGTTCTCAAACATTCTATTTTTGATTGAGCAAACAATTAGAAATGAGCCACTAAATTTTTTAGATTTCTGCACTTACAATAATGAATTATTTTATACAATTATAATTAAACTCTATTCAGTTGAGAGGTAGAATTCTTGGGCAAACTTAATGTGAATTTTAACAGACTTAAGATTAGATATAACTAGTGAAAATATATGCTATTTTAAAAACTTCCACCATGCATTGAGAGAAAACCCAAGAATTGATTAAATAATTAAACTGCCTAAATGCACTGTTCTAAGAATAAAGTTCTTCATGGATAAAAAGCGTGTTATTATGTCCTTATCGAATGGTTTGATGCTCATTTACAATATTATTGATTACACAGTGGTCAAAGTGTTTGTCAACAAATTTTCAATTATTGACTCAATCAAAATCATTGACGATAAGTATATTATCACCGCTGGAATAGATCCAAAAATAAAAATTTGGAACTTGGAGACTGAGAAAACTATTAGCGAATTTGATGCACATCAATATAGCACACTTATTATGAGTTTTCATAAGGAATTCATCTTTTCTTACGGTTATGACATGAGATTAATGAAGTATAACTTCAAAGATAAAAAGCTTGAATGTTAGCAACTCATGGAGAGTAGTGTTACTGCTATGAAACTTTTGAAAACTTTAGAAGAAGTTACAGACATAAATTAAGCAGTAGGTTTTTGAATGGTTTAATTTTACTCTTATGACTTAACTTCTTCCTTTAAAGAATAATTAGGTCAACGTCTGTAATGAAGAGATAATTTAGTTGATAAATAGTTTCAAACACTGATTCTTATGCTTTACTAAAGAAGGCTCTATAAGTATTTTAAACAATAGCACCTTGGAAGAATCTAAGCAAGGCAGCATTTTCAATATTAAATCTGAAGATTACATAGACTTGATTCTTATTAAATCTAAGGAGTATTTCTTATTTACACTTGAAAGGCAAAAGATTGAGTTTTACTCAGCATCAACTTTCAAGCGTACAGATTCTTGGGACTATTTCTTTGAGAGAGATTTGATTTGTTGTGATAAAAATAAAGAAGGATCAAAGATATTTGTGAGTGATAAAGCTGGGTATACGATTCTATTCAATTTCTTAAAAAATTTAGATCAAACAAAAGAAAACTTAGTTCCATGCAACAGAAGTAAGACTTATTCATTTTTAATTTATATTTTATTATAGGATATGATCCTGTAGTTTGTATCGAAGTAACTGAAAGATTAGAGACAAATAAAACATTAAAAACAAGTTTAATTTAAAACATAATTTTATTTCAATTTAGTATCATATCATGCTCACAAGATAGAGATTTGCGTATATGGCGTAGAGATAACGGAGTCTTTATCAAGAAATACGATTTGAGTTCATTCACAGGTGAAAATATAACAGCCATGAAACTGGGAAAGGATGAAAACATGCTGTTTCTAGGGTCTAAAGACATGAATGTGTATTTGATTGATATAGCAAAAGGTAAACTTTGTGTGGTGTATGAAGGTCATTGGAACAGAGTTACATCAATATATACCATTCCAAACAAAGATATTCTGATTACAATCTCTGAGAGTAATATTAAGGTATGGGACTTGGAGTATGATGAGTGCATTAAAAATATGAATGAGCATAACAGTTCTATAGTATATATCAATCTAGTCACAACAAGATGAATAAAAGTTACTTTATTTTTATGAAGAGGAAGTTATGACGATTGGGCAATCTTTTGAGTTTAAAATCTGGAACTATGTAACAGGCAATATTTCTCAAGCACATGAGATAGAACTCAACAAGGATAAAAAGTAATTAAAGAACTTAAATGTAGTATGCTGTGATGTCCATCAGGATATGGCATACATTGCATTGAATACTAATGAAATCAATGTCTACAGCATAAAGGATAACAAAGTACTCTACTCTTTCATCTCCTACAATTATTAACTATTAAAACACAAAAAATTACAATAACATTTGTTGTTAAATAAATGATGAGTAGATAATCTTCTTAAATGGAATTAAGACAGAACATGCAACTTACTTGATAGTAGTTACAAGAACAGCGTGTGTTCTTTACTTAGTTTAGAAGGAACAAGTGAAGAGGCTTTGTTCTTATCTTGTTAATGCAAGGAAAAAGCCCAAGAAGAAGAAGCATGACAATAAATACTCCTATAATGTGAGGTACTATTGCAATAATATATTAAATATTTATGTCCAATTATATAATTATACTTTTTAATTTGATTATATAATACTTTACCTCAGCAAAGATAACTCCACTGAGTTCAACTAACATTCAGCCAAACCAACCAGGCCCAATTGGAAAGCGGTTGCTATCTAAGAACCTAAATCAAACTTCTTCTTACAATAACAACGCCTACCTTCAAGAGGACAACAGCAATCTCTTAAACCAAAATAACATAGATAACTCAGGTGAGCCAACTCATTTGGTCAACTCAAATTTAAATGGAAGCAGGACATTAATAGCAACAGTTACAGTTTTTACCAGTGCAACAACATGGAAGCAATATGAACCTAAATGTAAGTGGAGCTAGGGAGGGCAATTACTCGAACACGAAAATAGTTGATACTATGGGTACCAAAATTAAGGATACCGTTGTATTAGTCTGTCTTGGAGACAGCAGAGGGTTCGTTCATATGAATCATCTTATACTTAAGTGATTTAATACATTTCGAGACTTAAAAAAATTGGAGATTTACATTTAATATAGCCTATTAATTGAAAATTAAATTGTAAGTAAAATTTAAGAAATTAAAATAATTAAATCTTGTAAAAAACAGAAAAATAAATCTTGTATTTTATAATCTTGGGTTTATTAATTGCATAAGTGTTGAATAAATTGAATATATCTATGATGAATGAATTGATATGATGTGATTATAACTGTATGAATTGATATAAACTCATAATCATAAAGATATCCCTAAACATGATTCTCAAATCAGATGCTGAACTTCTGGGTTGTTTAATTGCTCCTTGTTAAATCTGTTATTCATAATTTCTATATCATCTTGACTTAACTTTGCTGGAATAGTTACAAAGTCTTCAAAGTTTGAATGAATTTGGCTTTAAATTTATCCATAGTTATCAACTTTAAGATTAGCAATACAGTTTGCAGACTAATTGTAGTTTTTGTCATCATAAGTAGCAGCTGTGCTTTCAGACTCAGGATTTTCAATTGATTTTAATGAAGTTTGATTCTATAGAAATTGCTAATTCATGGGGTTACTTTCCTAATTCTCCAAAATCTTAGAGGTATTGACGTTCTATTCTGCCAATAGTTACTAGAATTTAGGGTCCTTAATTAAGTTGTTCAAAGTTTCTTGATCTTAGGGATTTAATGCAGAAATCTGCTGTTGAATGTTTTTAATTGAATCTGCTTTGAAAAACTCTAATAGGTTTAAATGAATATCTATGGGAGGTTGAGTTAATTAATTTTATGGGAACGTGGCTTATTCTAGAAAAATCTTAGAGTCCATAGGGTCTGGAGCAAGAGATGTTTCTTGTTAAACTTATTGAGGTCTTTATAAAGTTTCTTAAGGAATAGTTAAAGGCTGATTAACTTGAAACTCTGATTTTATGCTTTGAGTGAAAGAAGGCTATACAACTGGTAAAAGAGGTGGCAAATATATTTGATTAATTTGAGAGTTTTAACTCATAGATTAGTTCAAAGGATCATAAACTCCAAACTGTTATTAGTTTAAGAATTGTGGTTACTAAATCTGGTGAGGAGGATATATCTAGTTTCCTGGCAACTATAAATCTAATAGAAACTGCTATGGTTAATAGCATGAAGGTGGTATGTATTAATTAAACTGATCAAAGCTCCCTTGTGGAATTTAGTTTAGTAAGAATGGATTTTACTAGCCAAATGGCTGCTAGTAAGGAAGTTATTGAGGATTTTGATATTGGATGTTTTTCTACATTTGAGGAGCACCTTGATGAAAACCAACTCCGTCTTGTTTCTTTTGAGAGGCATGGTTAATTTTCATAGCTTTAGTAAGCAGCAATTTACCTTGCATCTCAGCCATTGCATTCTGGCCTTCTTCAATGATTCCAAACTTGACGAAACCATAGCACTTTGACTATCTTGTAATAGGATCCATGATAACTTTAGCTTAGTTCACTGAAGGATATCTCTTTTAAAAAGTAATCATCAACATTTAATCGTTGACATTTGGATCTAAGTCACCCACATAAATCTAATACTCTTCTTATTTTCTGCTTCCTTGGTGATTACTGTAATTTTATGCATGACCATTATTCTGATAGTTTTGATAACCAGTTTTATTATAAGTGACTTAATGTGAAGCCCAGTTGAGTTTGAAGTTTTTATTTGGAAGACTTGGAATGGAAGCTCCATTCAGTGTAGTGAAAATACTCTTGGCAATTTCATGAGAAGTAAACTCAACAAAACCGTAACCAAATTGAGGTGCAGATGAATTCTTCCTGTTGTCTTTATTCTTGATGAGCTTTATATTTATTACTTAAGCAATTCCCTAGAAAAGATTTATAACATATTGCTCATCCATCCAATTTTCAATGTCACCTATCCACAGAGTTTTCGAGCCACCACATCCTGAGTTAGAATTAAAGCTATTTGTTGAGTTTTTATTGTAGTTGTTATTATTAACAGGAGAAGTTGCAGAATAATGAGAGTTATGATTGAATTATTACTATGAAAAACCTGAATGGTTATGAGTATTATTAAATGTAGGATTAAAAGCAGAAGTTGACAAGGAATTACTACCATGGAAGTTATTAAAGTTGCTAGAAGGAGGAATTGGTGGTACTGGAAAAGTAGGATCATAGTTGGTTTGATAAGCTAGTTGTTGTTGTTAGTGTTGTCCAAACATTTGTTATCAGGCACAAATAAATTCTAAAATATTTATTCAAAAAGTAAAATTAATTTATTAATTATATAAACTTACTAAGCTCTTAATTAAGAGTAAAGTATAACCCTTAGAATGAATATTCAAAAATATGATGAAAATCTTATTAACTTATGTTAATAAGAAAATCTAAAAGTATTAAAAATTCAACTAGATAATCTTTAAATATGTGTTTTTGAGATTACCTAAGGACAAAAATTAAATGGAATATTTTTTATTTATTATTTTTATGCTTTTACTGTCTTAAAGTATGATTATATGTATTTAATGCATATATTAGTTATAATACTTAATTAAATATATAAAAAATGTTATATAATTTTCTGATTAAGAATAATACAACTCAATAATGCATTTGGTTGAAAGAAAACTTCAGAATTAATTTATGTTTATTGAAGGGGGAAGTTTACTGCCCCAAAATTTTATATGCACCCAAGGGGGGAAGTTTCCTGCCCCAAAATAGGTAGTTTCCTGCCCCCAAAAAGGTAGTTTCCTGCCCCTTCGAAGTTTCTTGCCCCATACATAAAAACATGTAATTTTTATAATTTTCAAAGAATCTCTATCATCAATTATGATATAGTTATATATAATTTAGCTTCAAATATCATTTCTACCTTGATAATGAAAACACATTTCAATGAAAATCACATCAATTATTAATAAAAAACAAATTATTTAGCCTTGTTTATAATATATAATTTGATAAAGAATAATTATGTACCTTGAAAATTATAAATTAATAAAAGTTGTTTAGTACATGAATATAATAATTGAAATTGAGATTTATTTATTTCTAATAAAATTATTGCAAAAAACATAAAATTTTATGTTGGGGGCAGGAAACTACCTTTTGGGGCAGTAAACTGTGTGGGGGCAGGAAACTTCCCCCCCATGTTATTTGTAAAGCTATTATCTGAGTCTACAAACTATTACTATTAAAAATTTGAAATATATTTATAAAACCCTAAATTTTTCCTTGAATAAAAAGAAAATTTAACACAGTATAATTCTTTTTAAAGGCAATTTTATGAATAAATGCAGGGTATTTTGATTTGTACCTTTTTAATGTTTAATTGTAAAATTGTAGAATGCTTAAATAATTATGACTCTTAAGGTATCTGTTCATCTTCTGGCTTGTTTCTTATTGATGACTGCTTGCTCTAAGTTCTGGAAGAACTCCTTTTCATATCCATATAACTTCTGTTGGTCTTCAGCAGCTTTGTTTCTCAATTTGGCATCAAACATAAATTATAGGTAATATCCTTATTATTAGAAAAAGTAAAATAACTATTTCAATTAGGAAAATGGCTAGTTTTTAGTATAATTTATTTGATCAAGTCTTTGGTAATCTTGGATTCTTTGCTCTTCCTCAGCTACTTCATTCTCCAAAAATGTGATGTAGCCATCCTTATTGAAGTTGTCAAGGATTGCTTATTGAGTCTCTCTCTTCAATTTCTTGCTTTCAATGTCTCTATTCACTGAGGCAAGTGCTGCCAAACATTTCTGGTGAAATTATAAATCAAAATTAGATTACTAATCACTCTGATCTACATACAAGGAATCAACATTAAACTACTATAAATTATGTGTCCTTGCAAAGAATAACGAATTGAGAAGCCCAAGCAATGAAAGCTGCGTATGGAGAACATTGAAGATAATCTGGATCAGTGCTATCGATGAAACTCTTCTGGATGTTCTTAATAGTTTTTAAATTTGTATTGAATATCTTATTATATATAGATTTGGATAATAGTGTTGAAGTGTTTGTTGATCACATTTTCCTTCACTTCTTCAGCCTTAACTCTTTACATTTTGTACAATAGACCTTCATGCTTTTCCAAATAAACCTCCACATCTTGGTTGTTTGAAGATTCAGAGTTTCTAATCAATCCAACAAATGCCTCTAACATTCAATAAAAATTAAGAAATAATACTATTTATTTTATAATGGATTTTCAATTCTGCAGACTTTCTCTGGTGTTTTCTTCTCCAACATATTATAGAGTTGCTTGACAAGCTTGGAAGTAACTTCTCTCTGAATTCTCTTTAATTCATCCTTTGTCTCTTGACATTACCCTCTGCAGTGTTCTTTAATCTTCTCTCTTCTTAATCTTATCTTTCAAGGCAGAAATAGCGACATCTAGTACTGCTACTTCCATCTCAAAGTTCGTTCTTTGTGATTCTAACGCTAGATAGTCAAGTGTTATTGTGTGAAAATATGCACAAATAAAGCATTTAATCTTGATTAGATCATAAAAACATATATCTGATTTATGCATTATTACAAAAACCCCAAACAAGAACTCTTATCAACCAGGCTAAGCGAGAATTGATATTTATGATAATTTAACCGTAGCACTTACTTATTCAATCTTTCTTTTCTTGTGACTAATTCTATAGACAAGCTTATCAGTCATATCTTCTACATCTTCGTGATCTTAAGTCACATGCTTAGTAGCTATAGTGTGCTCAGCCTTTCCCTGAATACCCTTCTTTTTCAAGAATTCAAGGAGTTGCTGCTTGTTCATGCTGCGGAGTTTCTGCTGAGTTTATTGGGAAACTTATGTGTCGCCTATTAATGATCAAATTAGTAAGTATAAATGAAATGGGAAGAGATTTCGATAGATTGATATTAAAAAATCGTGTATTTGTTACGTACTCATTTAAACCTAAATAAAGTAATGATTATTTACACATTAAAGAATTTAGTTTATACTATTGTAAAGATTGTTTAAAATAAAATTAATAATTCTTATGTTATAAAAAACTCTATATTAGCTATATTATTTATTATATTCCCTTAGTTTCTTATTAATCACCACTAATGAATAAATTTTCTTCTTCTTAAAACTTTAAATAACTTCATAATTTTTTGAGTAATTTAAAATTAGATAATTAAAAATGCAGAATATTAAGGTAAGGTATGAAATTTGAGAATTACAATAAAGTTAAGCTCCTAGGTGAGGGTTCATTCGGTAAAGCTTATTTAGTGGAGAGAGCTTCTGACAAGGTAAGATACAACAATTCTTTCATTTTTAAGATAATTAAAATTCTTCCAAATATTCTTTGAAATTTTTAATTATGTATAGTTAAAATGCGTAATGAAACAAATTGACATCGGCAGGATGAGCGAGCAAGAAAAGAGGGAAACTGTTTAAGAAGCAAAGATATTAGAGGCACTTTCTCATCCAAATATTGTTAAATTTATTGAAGTGTTTAAGACAAAGAAAGGCAAACTTTGTATAGTAATGGACTTTGCAGATGGTAAGTTCATTCTGAAAAATTCGCATAAGATAATGGAATATCTTATGTTTTTTTTAGCAATTTACATAGTATAAACTTAAATTTGTAGGTGGCGATTTATAAGCAAGAGTAAAGGAGTAACGGGGGAGAATGTTTTCTGAATCTCAAATCTTAGAGTGGTTCACTCAAATCTGCTTGGGTTTGAAACATATTCATGATAGAAAGATCTTGCATAGAGACTTAAAAGGATAGAACATTTTCTTGACTAAGTCAGGGATTGTTAAGATTGGAGACTTTGGTATTGCAAAAGTTCTAAACTTATTTAGAAAAATTTGTGAATATAATAATAAGGTTGAATAAATGAAATATTATTTTTGTTTTATATGTTATATTTTATTTAACTTAAAATTACTTTTGGTTTATAACAAAAATTATATGCTTAATTCTTAGTTAATTAATAAGCTAGGTTTAGCAACTACTATGTAGAACGCGCGAACAGTCGTTGGAACACCATATTACTTATCTCCAGAAATCGTTTAGTCAAAGCCATACAACTTCAAATCAGATATTTGGTCACTTGGAATTGTTCTTTATGAGATGTGTGCCTAGAAACCTCCCTTTGATGCACCTAGTTTGCATTTCCTAGCCATGAAAATTGTTAGAGGTGCTTACAATCCTCTACCTTCAACCTTCAGTACCGAACTAAAGAACCTTGTTGGCTCTTTAATCAACACCAATGAAAAACTTAGACCAGATGTCAATCAAATTTTGAACAAGCCAATTATTTAGAATAGAATAAAGTCTTTCCTCACCGAGACAGTCTATCATCATGAGTTCAGTCATACTATTTTACATAAGTAGAATGTCTTCGATCCTAAGCAATAGCAGATTAAACAGCTTTAAAATCTTCAATAGCAAATTAACCAATAAAAGCCAGTGATTTAAGCAGAGGCAATTAAATTCAATCAAAGCCAGTCACAACTCCATTTTCAAATATTAACTAACAAAGACCAGCAGCATAGCAATAACAAGCAGTGCCAAGATACAATCCAACTCCAATTAATAATAATGCTGGTAACGTGAGACCCTAAGCAAATGTAACTGCTTAACAGAACCCACCATCAAGTAGACTGCCTAATAGAAATCAGGTATCCCCTGGTATGGCTGCAGCATTTGGTGGAGGAGCAGCTGGTGCTTAGAAACAACAGCCTACACCATAATACGGTGCAGTAGGATATCAACCCTAAAACTAGAAGCCTATTATCATTTTAACAGTAACAGCAGCAATAAAAACCAGTAGTTTAATAAAACCCAATTGGTCCAGATAAAAAGGCATTAGATGAACAAAAGGCATATGCTGAAAAGATGAAATATATCGATTAGAGACTTAAGGAAAAAGAAGCAGAGCTTAAGAAGTTGGATGAAATTAAAATGCAGAGATAGAAACAAGAACAGCAAAGAAAAGACTATGAAAAATAGCTCATTGATGAATCTAAGAAACAAGACTATTGCATTTAATTATATATTTATAAACGAGAACTTGCATTACAAGCCAAACAAATCAAGTTAAAAGAAGAGGATGTACAGAAATAAAGAATGCAAGAAGAGCAAGCTAGAAAGATTCAAGAATCTTAATAAAAGAGAAAGCAAGAACTAGAAAAACTTAAAAAAGATGAGCTTATAAAGAGGGCTTAGTAAGAGGAAATTCTCAGGAGAAAAGAACAATAACTCAGGAGGAAAAGAAATAAGCAGTTGATAGAAAGAAATAGAGAGAAAAGCAGAATTTGCTAATAAAAAATACAATTGCAATAGAAAGCTCAATAGTAACAATAGCAACAGAAAAAGGAAGTGTAGAAAGGAGGCTCCAATGATATTGATTTCATTAAGTAAATGGCTTATGATGCTTAGAATAAAATACTTGACATAGTAAAGAAGATACTCGCCAAAGATATAACTGCTAAAATAATATTTAAGTAAGTTAGTTTCAGAAATCAAGAAAGTTTCTCAGAAGTATTAAATTTAACATGAGTAAAAGTCATGTTGATAGAAAACGAAAAGAACAGCAATATTAGAAAAATAAAGAGGAGGCAATATTTAACAATTATATACTCAAATGATGACTAAGGGGGAACTAATATAAAAAAAACGCCAAACTTGAAGTAAAAGCTAAATAAGAAGCTCCAAGAGCAAGAGCAAACTGGAATAAAAACTCATCACCAATGATTGAAGAAACCAAACAATAGAAATCTTCACATTCTCCACAGCCAAAGAGAGAATCTTAGACTACTGACAATTCCTAAATTGACAAATCAGTATTTATATTATTATTATTATCAGCAAGTGGACTAGTTAAGAATTACTGTCAGCAAATCTAGGATGAATAAGTATTTTAAAATCATTATGAGGACTATCAATAGCTATTAATATTAACAGATAACTTATGATATTATGATATTTATATTATATATTGATATTAAGTTATATCATAGTGAAGAGCTTTTAAGATGATAGAGATGAGATTTCGATAAGGAGTCAAGAACGACATGATCAAAGCTTAAATCATTGTTGATAAGAAACCTAAGAAATCTATAAGTCCAACTAAGAAGAATCTTAACAAGCGATTTGATGAAACTCTTAACACCATTCTTGAGGAATCTGAACTGAAATATTAATAGAAAGGGTCAAACAGAGCGGACAATGTAGCAGTATATTTCAATATAATTAGTAATGACTTTGACGATGATGCTACAGATGCCAGTAGTTAATAGGATGATGCACAGTCAGCTCAAGTGGATGTCAAAAATCCATTCTCACATGGCATAAACAATAATTTCACTTTTGCTCAAGGAGGCAATGATGATTATCAATAAAACATAAAGAGTGAACTTGGCGAGGAGAAAATTATGAAAACTCATTACGAATAAAATAAACTCTAATATAACTGCATTTTAACAGATCAAGACATAAAGAAATATCAATAAATAAGACAATTTTGAATATCAATACAACAGCAACGTTTGGCAGATTCTTCTGATATTAATTATATTCAAAGATATTTTTAGAATTTTAGATTTTATAATTATGGTATAAATTATTGTATTTATTTTGTTGTTGACTTTGATGATTGCCTCTTAGCAGACTTCTCATTTTATTAATTCTCCAATGAGGTATTTTAGATATGTACTATTTTTTCGTATTAATCCATACTCAGCTTATGCTCATTCTTCAATTTCTCCCCAATCTTCTACTGCATCATCATTATTACAATGTCTAATGCTTCTCCTTGGCTTCAAGTAGTGAATTTTGAGAATTATATGAGTCATCATTAAGCTCATTAACTCTATCGTGGTACATGTTCTTAAGTCTTTTACTTTATATTTGTCATTCGAGCTTTAAAAGTATCTTTGATAATCAGTCATGTATCCATCAAGTTTGACTTCTTATATAGTAATATGAGTTTACTGTTAGTTTTTCTTCATAGTTTCATTTTCTTCTTTGAGTAAAAAGATTGAACTAGTGTTTTATAATAATTTATTTTGTTTTCTCAAGCTTTCCTTCTCTACTCTGTACTTATCACTGAGCTCACTGGCATCTGACAATTTCAATCTTAGATCACTAATTTCGTCATCTTTTGTATCCATCAGGTTTTTCTGCTTCAATCTCAAACTCTCGATTAACTTCTCATGCCTCTCTTGCTTATCTTAAGATTCAGTCTTTACAAATCATATATATTGAATTAATGGCCTATCTATCTGAGATACTATTATTCCTTCAGAAGTACACGATCTCTTTCACTGTTGCTCTCTTCTATGCGCTTTTTACTCTCAGTAGCTAATTGCTGAATTGACTTCTCTTTTTGTTCATAGAGAGCTATCTTCTGCTCTTGGTCTCAAAAGTGATACTAAGTGATCGTTTTCGCGGGTACGAGCATCTAGCTCCTAAGATATATAATTAAAATGATATTTATACAAATATGATAACTATTTTTTATAAGTCTTATTTGATCTTTTGGATGAAATGCAAAGCTTATTAATTCACAACTAAAGAGTTGATTTCTTTAGTGAGAATCTCTTACTCAGAATGCTTAATATACGAACTTTTTTTTATGATTTCGTTGTACAATTTCTCCTTTTCAATCGCAGTTTTCTCAAGACCATCTTTTCTTGAATAAATTTTTATCATAAATTTTTCTGGAACTCATCTAGCTAGGTATGAGCAAAAATATCATAATTATTATAGATTTTAATGTTAAATTAATAATAATTTTTGAATTGATACTAGCCAAAGATTAATATTCAAAACAATAGCAACCTTTAATGACCAATTTTGACCCACCAGCTGCAGCTTAAAAGCAGAGAGTGTCTAATCCTCCTAAGTCTGCCAGCAGAGCTCCACCTACCCAACAAAATTAATAACACAGTAAGTTTAGCATGAAAATATTGAAAGTTCCTCCCACTTAAAGACAAGAGAGTGAAAGATGTAGAAATAAGCAATTGTCGATATTTAAGAGGAGGCAAAGAGAAAATTCATTGAGAATCAATAAAAGGACAAGGGCTTTATTCAATTTAAAGGAATTCAAGACTCAATAGTAATATAATGACCTATCAATAGCCATAATAAGACAACTAAGACCATGATTAAATGAACCAAGAAGATAAAGAAATTTATCAAATGTACGAGGAAATGCTTCTACTAGTTAGAGATGGTCTTGATACTCCTTCCAAGGAAGAAATTGATAATCCTAGTAAGGATGAAGAAGAAAAGAAAGAGGCTAACTTATCTATTAACTATACTTTGTATATGAATCTGAACCTGAAAATACATTTTAAAATACTCATTAATAGAAATATGTTCTGTAATTTAGCAGTTTTAGATGAAGAACAAGATGACAGAGATGACTTTGAATAAATGAGTTTAATGATGATTTATTAGGGCAGGAAATTTCTAAATTTACTTCAGTAGAACATTTAAGAGATTATCTCGAGACTGAACTTGACGAAAATATTGGCAATATTTATGAAAGCTTATCCAATCCTAAAAGAATTTGTAAGCAAACCTAATATGATAATATAACTTTTTAGGGAGATAACATATTTTTCCAAGAAAAGACAGATGAGTTAAAAGAGCTACTTAAAGGCATTTGTTTATTTCATTAAAGGTGAATATAGAAATATCAAGCATTCTTTGCATCATTAATATTCATGGAGTTGCAGGCTGAGAAAGAAGGAGGTGGCTAAGAAGGCATCTAAATTGCAATGAAAACTCTCAAGAATATCAATTCTATATGATAAAGATATAAATCTAAAGAGTGAAAATTGTCTTAAATTTATTCCAAAATATATAATTCTATTTCTCTAATGAAAATTCTCATCGTTAATTAATCATTTTAGTGACTTAGACTTTTCTCTTTCTCTTGACTTTGATAATAATGATACTTCATTTTATCATAAAGATTGTCATCATTGTTTTCTTTTTCCAATCTTAAATGTCCCTTCAATTCAATCACTCTATAAGAAATATATCATAAATGCAATTATTAACTTACTTATCATGAAGGTGCTTGTTTTCAGTTCTAAGACCTCTCACTATTTTCTTATACAATTGAGAGGAAAGTAGAATAATTCATCATGATTTCATAGCCTTTTTCTTCATGAAACTAATGCTTCTCCTAACATAATATTTTATCTATTAATTTAACAGTAGATTTTCAAGATGTGCTATCTTTAAATTGCATTCATCATTCCCATAATCTATTTACACTATTATTTTATAAGTCTTTTAACTTCATTGAAAGCATTGTCTTTTTCTTCTCTAAGGGTGTTTAACATTTCTCTCAATCTCTTATTCTCCTCAAAGTATTTTCTTGTTTAATATTATATAAATTAATTATTACCCTATTTATCTAGTCTTCTTATTCATGCAATAAAATCTGAGTCTACTATTGTAATTGATAAAAAATAGTTAATTATATCAATTATAATTCTTCTTTGAGTCTTTCATTATCTCTGAGGTACTATCTGAGCTTATCCTCATTAACTGTTTCCGTTTAGTTAAGCTGTTTGCTGTACTGTTCATACCTTGATGAAGAGTCATCCTTCAGAGATCTCACTTAATCATAGAGCTTATCAAGTTCTTTTCTCAAACATTCATCTTATATTATATGTGATTAATCATATCAAAATTCTTAAAGATCTAAGATATTCTAAAATAAATTCAGTCTTTAATCTTTCCTCAAGTCTTGCAATCTATCTGAGATTATGTATTTTATATAGTCTAATATTTTATGAATATTTTTATTTTCTTATTAAATTTGATCTTTGATCTCCCCTAATTCTCTATCAAGAACATATAATCTTTGCTTTTGATCTTTATCAATCACAACTAGACTATAAAATTCCCATGTTTTTAAATCCATATTTCAAATATAAGACTCTGAATGCTTCTTAATGCTAAGTTCTTCAAAACTTCTCTGCAACTATTCATATTCTTCACTCAATAGCTTAATCCTGCTTTCCATTTATTGAGTAGACAACCTCAATTGTCTAGACTCTTCTGTTTAAGATTTCAAATTTTAGTCTAAATTTCTTAGCTTTTACTCTAGAATTTTCTTTTCATTCTACAAGTCTTCACTATTGTATTATTTAAAATTTGCAGTAATATGTATATGTTTTTATTTTAAGATATTATTAAGAAGTTGTTTGGCAATACTTCTCTCAAGTTTGTAAGATTTATTAGCTAGCTAGTCGTTTTCAATCTTGATTTCGTTGTTGCTTGAAATATATAAATATTTGGATCGTTTCTTGATTTTTGTAGTTCATATTTCTCCAAAACTATATCATGATTGCGTTTGAGCAGCTCTACAAGTCTGTCTTTCTCATCTCTACCCATTCCTAGACCACCTCCACTTATATTGTTGTTGTCACCAAGACCCTTGCCTTCATTAGTTTATACCTTCAAATTGTAGAGCTAGGAAGCCAATGTCTGGTTCTCGTATTGAATTTGCTGGAGTTCACGCTCCATGTCTCTAATTAAGTTGTTTTTCAGGTTAAAATCCTACTCGTATTAAGCCATGATATTTTCATATGATTTTATCAAAGTTGAATTGTTCATAAGCTG
>ARYC01010456.1:0-17822 GCA_000711775.1 Oxytricha trifallax | reverse complement strand
CATGGCAAGCATGAGACATATACTTAATCATATACTATAGTCGGTTTATTCATTCCAACGATGGAAGGTACCAAAATTTCATTCTTAAAAGCTATACTCTGCGATGAGAAGAAAGCCTTCAAAATCAGTGAAATAAAGTTGATAGATATACCAAACTACCCAGAGATTTCAGTCACTAATCTCTACGAGGATGCGATGAAAGATGAAGAGTTGTAGTTTATCTTCCTACCAAGAAACAACTCTCTAACAAGCTTCCAGAAAGGAGCTTCTTCTTTGGTGTACTTGGCACTTTAAGAGAGAGTTACCTCAGAGAGATCATTGAAGAAGATCACAAGAATCGCTACTCTATTTTTCCTGAAGATTAAAAGAAGCAAGGCGTACTTATAAGCTAGACCTGGCTTGCGGAGCTTAAGAAGTGTCCATACCTCTCTAGTAAGTTTTGACGCATAACTTTGTAGGGAAACCTGGAACTGGTATATTCCTAATGAAAGAACATGAAAAGGTTCATAGAGAGAAAGTCATAGACCATTCATGAAGTGATTAAGAGACTTTATAAAGATTTTTAAAAGCCAGATGAAATGAACATAGATGCAGGAGCTGACACTAAGAGAAGAAATATGGGCTCAAGCAAGCCATAAGAAAAGGAGAAGAAGAAGAAGTCAAACCCCTTTATGGGTTAGTTTAATATGTGAACTTATTCATTCATTTAAATCTAAAACTTATTTATAAACATTCATTCTTCCTTCTCTCGCACAAACTGTTGTCTTATCTATGCCTACTCTCTTGCAGCTACTCTGAATCAAGTCTACTGTATCTATAGGCAAATCATGCATTAGGTGATATAGCAGCAGTTTCTTGTATTGGGTCTTTATTTAACTCCAGTAGAATCCAATTCCATTAAATTAAGAGCTGTAAGGAACATTGTATACAGGAGTAATGTTTAACTCTTCATAAGCTTTCTTAGACTCCTTAGTCTTATGAACTGAGAGGTTGTCAACAAACAGGATGATCTCTTAATCGTTGTATTTATCTCTCAGCTAATGTAGGAACTCTATGTACTACTCTCGCTTAATAGAGCGAGGATGAATAACATAACTTTCTAAGCCAAAGTCTTCACTAATACCTGCTAATATTGCATGGGTTACAACCTTTACTTTCTAATCGTAGACTTCTATATTATCATACTTCTTATACCAAGACTTTATTAATAAAGGTGTTGAAGGTAAACACAGCTTCATCAGCGTGTATGAACTTGATGTTATTAGTAATAGCTCTCTGCATTTAATCATATATAGTTTAAGTTATTACTATAAAATAGCACTGTAAAATCAATCACTCTCTTCACTCTATTGACAGTCTAGAAAGTAATACCAATTCTTCTATAAATGTTGGCTATAGTTTATGGAGAGATACGCATGTCAGGAAACTTGCGATGAAACATCACTGCTCGCTAGTCTAGTGGAAAGTGTGCCCAAGTACTTTAAAGTCTTCGAATCACAGAGGTTGTCAATATGGTGCTGTGAGAACTTTTATTTTCTTGCATGATGCTTTCAAGTGCCTGAATTATAATGCTAAACAGCCAACAAGCAATGATACCTAACTGTTGAGGCACTCTTGCAAAGGAGCTTAGCTATAGCTGCATAATTCATTACAGGTTAGACTAAGTCTATATTAATACTTGTACTATACCTAAGCTTAAGCAGTAAATCTAAATATTACTCATCATAAATAGACCCTAAAATTTGCTAATTTCTGTTCTCATTTTGAAAATTGGCCTAATTTCTCTACTAACCCCAATAAGACCCCAACTATACCCTACAAATCAAAGCACTTATAAACCTCACTAAGTGATTTGGGGTCTTGAATGTGGGCTTTTGTGGATTGCTATAGCATTTTATTATTTTGATTCTATAGTTCTTCAAAGTTCTCCGTGAATGTTAGTTCATTTTGTTTTGCTCTTTAAAACGTTTCAAACAATTTTAAGATAACTAGGTCAGTGCCTTGGTAATTAAATTAAGGGATAACTTTCGTCACGTAAACGGTATTTAGTACTATTCTTGAGTGTCATTCCTTAAAATTTAACACATGTTTAATATTTGAGAAATTTGAGAAAGAGAGGGCTATGTCTGTGAATATAGATTAGATTAGAGTTAATTAGAGTTCTAATTTATACATAAAGACTTAATTGGCCTCTTTTTATCTGAGTTGAGTATGAGTTTTATATTTAACTGTTGACTCAATGATTGTGTTTTTAATTTTGTGTGTTTAAGCTTTCTTAGTATTTATTGTCTTATTTAGAACTTTGTTTAATAATTTAGTTGAAAGTTTAACAAAATAATTTTATGACCTCTTGATATTTTATCGAATCCAACAAAGAAATCTTATTATGCTTCCAATATTATTTATTTAAGTAAATTTTAGGGATTGTTTTTAATAAATTTATGTATTCCATAAGGTCAAGATTTCTTTAAATTTCTTTGTTGAGGAACTATATCATTTCTAATCCAAGTTTGACCTCAGAACAATTTTATTTGCAATTAAATAATTCGTATAAACAATAACTTTGAAGTCAAAATTTTTAAAATATAGGTGAAAGCATGAATGAATATAAATCAAGAATTTGGTTAAGACAAGAAGGAAAGAAGTTTTATGAGGGAATTTTTTGCTTTATAGAATAAAATTAGGCTAAAATAATTTCCTTCTTGTCAAATCCAGTTTTTTTATTTATTATGCGTTCATGCTATCTCCTATAATTTAAAAATTCTGACTTCAAAGTTATTGTTTTTACGAAGTCGTAGATGCTGAAACACTTAATATACAGTGGCAATGGAAACAACATTTGCATATAATCATACCGCAAATGCTTTAAATACTTTCACTGGGCAATGTGAATGTACCGAAATCTCAAAACTTCCGAATCAATATTGTTAACAGCACAATATTTAGGTTATCTAACGAAGATAGGGAAGAATGCACCTTTAATGCTGCGAAAAGAGAGAGATTGAAGATTAGTGTGGATGTATTGAGATTAAACCTTATTAATTATCTCAAACATAAAACAGATATTTATTATAAACCACTCTTGACAACAAATTAATTTGTAATCGACTTATTAAATGAAATTCAAAGTAGAGTTTTTAAAAAACCAAGTATTTTTTATATTTTTTAGCAATAATTTTAAGCAACTCCTAAACTTAACAAAATTAAAGTAATATTAACTATTTTTTAATATATAAATGTTTTGAGTTAGTTTTGAAATCAAGATCCTATCAATTTTATTATACTTAATTAATGTTTATTTAATTTAATATTAAATATATTTTCTCTTTCGATATGTTATACTTGTGTTTAAGTTATTAACTAATTATTTATTTTAAACTTTAATCTCAACAACAAGGTCTATTATCATTTAAACATCAAAATTTAATAAAGTGGGATGAATTATTATTTATATTCAATAATCCGACTTACTTAAAATAATATCATGTGTATAATTTAAATTAACTAATGATTTATATTATTATTATTATTTTGCCCAAGGTTTAAATTAACTTCGATGATAATATAATAATTAATAAATAAAAATTTATCTCTTAAAATTGATAAGTATTTCTGGATATCATGCAATATACTATAAATTATAAAATTGTTGCTTTAATTTAATTAATCAAAATGATTTAGATGTGTAATTGGAAATTCTTTATTACAAATCATAATTATATTAATCAATTATTAAAAATAATCTTAGGATGGAGGACAGTCAAGTCAGGCCACATTACTATAGGTAGCTTCAGTAAAAGTTCAGGTCTAAGTATGACTGGAAAAAAATTCTGCGATATAATAGTAACTACCTCAAGACTAAACATTTATTTTAGAAGGGTACTACCTACTCCAGATAATATGATAACAATACAATTTATTAAAGACTTCCTGGATGGGAGCATGGACCTGCTCAAGAGCGCCGATGTCCAGGCTTTCAACGTGCCTTACTACGATGAGCCTTCTGTAAAGCAAATATTCGAATGAATTAAGGAAGACTCACAGATAATGCAATTCATGAACTATCATGAAGATTATCGAGTTCTTCCTGATCGAAGATATATATATGGTGTTCCAGTCACCCTATGGTCAAACTACTTCAGTGAACTTATAAAACATGCCAATAGAATTAGAAGTATCAAAGATACTGAGAAGACAAGCAAGATTAAATCTAAGTCAGAGAAGATTTATTTAAATCAAATTTAGAGTGAGCCTTTTTTTATAGTAAGTAAATGAATTTAAAATATCAAATAAAATCTAAAAGCAAAGCCCCTTTACTTCAAAAATACAAATCAGAGGACATACTCAAAGGAATTAAAGATAGCACTCATAAGATATCGAAGACCTTTAAGTCAATCAAGAAATTAGTATAGAGTAATGGACAAGAGTACATAATGGGAGAACAAGAGGGAGAATTAGGGAAAGCTGGGAAAAAACGTAGCTCAGACAATGAGTTTATTGATTATTGATGATGAGTTATTTTTAAATAATAAAGTATAAGCAATTTTCATATTTATATATATTTATCATTAATCTTAAGTTCTTTTTTGTAGACTTTTCTGAATTGTATATCTACTACACTCTTTATAATTCTTGTAATTAATCCACTATGCTAAACTTGGATAAATGTAAAGTCTTTTATTACTAGTTAGGTTTTGTAGCAGTGTTTGATATACGGAAAGATCCCTTTAAACCTGTGATACTCAGAGCTGTAAGCGCCATTGAAGATGTACTCTTATTCAAAGCTTTAAATTTTATTTTTTAAAGTTCATATATGATATACGCATGAATTTTCCCAAAATGCTATCACATCTTTTGCAGAGTTTTTAACATGAAGAGAAGCTCTGGAAAGGCTTAGCAGTCAGTAGCATTAATTTACATTTGTTTTATCATATATCCTTCCAGACCTTCATCCAAACAAATGTATATTGTAGCTCCATAGGTTTTAAATTTATTACCTACTTATTTAACAGGTATTTTATTGATGGAAGTGCCCATAAATTAATGTTTAATTTGAATATGATATAATTTATGGAAATTATCTAGAGAGTTAATCTACAACTAAATTAAAATTATTTAAAGCAAGCGACCCTCTGAATTATAAGCTTTTGCTAATAAATGGGAATCAACTTCTTTTAAATTTTCATAATCATGAATTTTTAAGCATAGACCTCTATATTTAGAAGCCGTTTGATCATATTCTGGACAATGCATATAAAGCTAGATAGTTCATGATTTAAGTGAAAGACCTTTTAATTTTCAAGTGTTGAAGATGAAACAATATACTAAAGGAGGGACTCAGATAAAGAATTATATCTTAACTTATTTGCTATATTATTTTGAATATAAATCAGAAATATTTTGTAACTAAATAAATAGGAACATCATAATTAAGAGATACTTATTGGTAACTTGCCAAGGTTTTATTGTATAAAGTGGGAGTCTCAGCACCAAACTAACTTGAGTTAACATCAATATATTTAAAGTTTGTTTTGATTTGCTTTTTAAATTTTACATTATTTTATAATCTATCCTTAAATTTTTCATAAATAAACTTCTTATTTTTCAATAAATATTTAATTTAATGAATTAAAGAAGATCTCAGAAAATGGAATCGGCTATTTATCAAGAATTAATCTTATCAGAAAAAAATGACGAAGCTTTAAAATTACAATTTATATTATTAATGATAAAATAAATTTTACTTATACTCTCGCTCATTTCTAAAAGTTTAATATAAAGACTGAATTGCTATAAATAATATTGAGAATTAATTATGAAATTTCATTAATTTCAAGATATGGCAAAACATTTGAATCTCAAGGATCTGAACTTATGAAGATCCTTTTTACAGTAAGTCATTTCAAAGTTTATTCATTAGGCTTTAAAGCCAATGTTGCAAAGTATAATGCTTTGATTTTAGAAAGGATGAGGAGAATATCGTTTAATGCTGAATTAACTGATCAAAGATTCAAATTTCTTGTTTATTATAAAAACTATTTGACCTAGTTATTTGTTGCAACTTGCGACTCAACTCTTTCAGGAGCAAAAAATACTTATTAAAAGCTATTATTTGAATTGCATTTTTGACGACATAAAAACATTAATTGTTTGAGTTTCCTCACATACCCTAGATAATTATGCAACTACTATCTTAAATAGTGATAAGGCATATAACGATACTCATATTTTTGAGAAGTTATGTTTTTAAAGAAAATTTATCATATGATGGCAACTTAAGAGATTAGATAAAAATTAATAAGGTTAATTTATCTAGAGAATTATCACTCTCTAACTTTTTGTAATCTGCGGATTTGTAAGGAAAGTCTTTCATATTTAACTTAAGATATCATTTTTAATTTCGTAATAAATAGAAGATAAGTTTCAATAATCAAATATTAATTACTACCAATAAAGCTAAAGAATAAAGACAAGTCAAACTCATAAACACTCTCATAGTTTTCTTGAATGATGTTCTCAGGCATTTGAGCTTGTTATATTTCTAAGAATGGAAAATCTTTTCAAGCTTAAATGAAAGATCATATTATAATCAAGTAGAAAAAGTTTAATCAATAATATTGATATATTTTATATTTATAAGCTAAATTTGGATGTTTTATTTTTTATTGAAAAAATTGCTATCATGGAGATTAGAATTCCAACTAGAAATACCTTGTCACATGGAACATATCGAACCGGCTTTTTACCTTAAATATAGTTTTAATGCTTTATGCAAGTTTTAATATTGATTTATTTAAAAGATAAATCATAATAATTTCGAAAGAATACTAGTTAATTATAGCGATCAATTAATATTGTGTTATTAAATTTTAATTAAATATACCTTGATATGGAGCTTTGTTTGTTATCACTATTGAGTGAGACTACTCATGTTGAATTGAAGGACTTCAACAGTTATCATAAATCATTTCAGTGAAGAGAAGGCAAAGCTAATTTTTGAAGCTGGATTTAAGAAACACTTAACTCAATAAGAGTAAGGATAAGAAGTAATAAATGAATGGTATTTGGCCAAGTGAATACACCTCAAACAAGATGAAATTGCTAACCTGTAAAATATTGAATCCTTATACCAAACCAAGACCTAAGCAGTAACTATAAATATCTTAATATGTTATGTAGAGTTGAATTTTCAAACGAAAATGATGCGATCCTATTTCATTTATAAAATTAGAGAAAGACCTTGGCAAATATCTATAGTTTAATGTAACAAAAAGTAGTTATCAAATATAATTGTAATCATTTATTATAATCGCAAATCTTGCTTTTAAATAATGGGGTTTCTTTAGTAATAACTACTTTTTAATTATAATAGAAATTTTCTATAAAGCATTTTACTGCTAATAAATCAATTTAAAATTTATGTATTACGAAAATTGATGTAAATAATTGATAAAGAGTTCTATATAATATTTAGAGAGGCTTATTAATAATATTTTCATCTTTAATAAAAGTATTACAATTAACATCTGAAATTTTACTATAAAAGTTAGTTCTATTTCTTTTTTGACCTATCATAAAATTAAGAGTAAGACTCACCTTATAATTATTTAAATTGGAAAAAGAATAAAAACTAAAAATTCCAATAAAAAATGGCATTTTCTATAAACTAAACTATCTTTAATTGAATATTTTTATTTATGGATTTATTTATATTAGGTATTTATATTCAATCAAGAATTATATTACATCACAATAGTTTAAATTAATCAATATATTTAAGTAAAATCTACAGCAGAAGAGAGTAGAAAGTCCACATTTTAATAAACTCACCCATTTAATATGATAATATCACTTGTTTTTATTACTAATATTTCTCAGAAGACACTTCATTCAATTCCTTGAACACATAAAACAGTAATGTATTTGATACATTTAATAGTTGCCACTCTATTCTTTTAAATGCAGTAATTTTCTTCTATTTCATAGTCTGCTCAGTTTCATGCTATCATTTATTGCAATTTGAGTTTATGCAGTCTTCTGCCTTGTTAGAACATATTTCAAATGATTATTTCGAATAAAATTCTATTAAACTTCTCATTATTTCAGATAATTTAAAGTAATTTAGGTACTTTCTGTTATCTATCATTAATAAAGTATGCCATTATATCTTTTTATATTAATTTCTTGATAATAATAGGTTTTGTCTTAGAAATGTTGCAATAATATATAGTTAAATGGCTTTCTAAAACTTAGTTTACTTTCTTAATAACACTTATAGTTTTAATTTGATTTTAATTGTTCCTCTACATTATTGCGAAATTTGCTTAGAATTTGGTGCTTTACACATTTTTAAAAACAGGAAAATCATTTTGAATTATAAGTTATCTATCTATCTAATTTTATTTCCCGTAAGTGCTGTTGATTGGGACAAGCATTATTTCAAATTTGGCTGGTTAATTCCTTAATACCGCAAAGTAGAGTAAACTATCTTGGTTTTCATCAATGAACTGATTTATTCCTCGACAAGTTGATACTTCTTTTTTAGCATTCTTAACTAATTTTCTACTGATTGTCTTTCGTTCATTTTTAGAGCTTCAGTTAAGGCTTCCAATACAAATTTTTAAATTCTATTCAGAAGTTACTGTTATTTAAACTGAGTGTATGATAGTTTGCCTTATAAAATTAAAAAGCTATAATTGAGTTATAATTATTTTATGAATTTAATAATATCTTATAAAAATTATTTAAGGCTTTATTTAAAATAAATTTTATATCATATACTACTCACTTTAATCAATATACTAAGGTAATAGAAGCTGCACGGCCCCCTTCTTCTTTTCTAAACTATTAAATAAGCGATTAAATAGTTAAAATTCATATTAATATTATTATCAATGATTTTATAGGTGTATTCTGATATAATATTTTCCTTAGGTTGATTAAAATGTTTATTAAGTTAATCTTGTTAATTCTGTTTTTTCAGGTAGTTAATATTGCTTAGACTAATCAATTGCAATCTCCTATATTAGTTAACTTAAGGTATTATTTCCACTTAAATAGACTTAGCAAAATAGTTTTCTTTGCAATTAGCTGATTGTTTTAGAACAGAGAATCGACAATTAATAATTGTAATAAAAATGAATAAAAAGGAAATATAACTCTAGAAAATACTATTTCTCTGCCAATTCTGACAGTAAATATGTAATATTATCAGGTTAAAACTTACTACTGTGTAAAACCCATACATTAAACTGATTATAATAATAAATATTTCGTATATTTTGATAATCATAATGCTTGAAATGTTTTTATAAGTAATAAATGAATAAATGAAATAATCAAAATAGTAAGATATAATTTAATAAGACCTTTTTATATTTATTGAATTTAATTAAAAATAAAACTATATAAATTAAGCTTATTTTCTAAAATTAATTTTGAATTACACATACTAAATGCCCCAATTAATAAAGAATTGTTATTAAATTCTAAAAAGATTTATTTCTTCTCAATAACTAACTATATTTCATACTTAATTAATATATTTGGATTATGAAGAGCTGAATATGCTTTTAATTATTTAATTTTTATTATTAAATGTCAAAATTTTCAGTTCTTTGTTGTTCTTTACTAGCAATCTTGAAAAGTCTCTATAAAAGTTGATTAAAAATTTAAGCTTTTATTTATTTGAGTATTAATTAAATATTCAAGTTTTAAAAAATAGTATGTGTGTCAACAATATTTAATTGTTTTTAATTATTTAATAAAATTTTGAAGACCTACCTGCAAATAACAACGAGCTAGCGGGGTTCAATCGCTCATGGAGAGAGCTCTAGAGAGCCGATTTCCCTGCCATTACGGCGTTAGTTGGCAGGGTGGATACAGTCTACCAAGGCTGGCAAGAAGGGAGGCAGGCAGGGGGAAGAAGTGGGACTGCATTCCACACAGTGATGAGTGGCGGACGTCAGGAGCACAGAGGAGCCGAGCAATTGCTAGTCTTTTTCCACAGTTTTTACTCTCTTGAGGTTTTTTGGTTTTTTGGGGACTCAAGGTTATGTGCCACGTCATTCACACCAGCAACGTCATGACCCAAGGATGCAAATATTGGGTCATGTTATGACCCAGAATATCTCGTTATTAATTTAACTTAAACTATTCACTATTCACTATTCACTATTCACTATTCACTAATAAATTTGATTGCAAGTATATTAATTAGGTAAGCTTTTTTGTGATGCTGAACTTTGTCTATTATTTAACAAAAAGAAAATCATTTAAATTTAAATTAAAATAGCGAATTACATTAAAATGTAAAGTATTAAGTAATTGATACTAATAATGATCTTTAATCTCTTTTAGTAAAATCATAATTTTGAAAAATTTGGGTAACAATTACCTCAATATTATTATTACTTAATATAATTATAGATTTTTAAATTATAAAGAACATACCCGAAATTCTCACCCAACTCGTCACAAGATAAACTTAATTATTCAAAATTACATTCCTTTACTCTAAGAAAGCCTTACATACTCATCATCCTTTGACACAATAAACATATTTACTGTTAGCCTTTATAACTTTCAAAACATTCCACGTCTTTTCGAGCAAAGAATCATCACCTAAAAAGCAGAGATAAGAAAAATAATCATCTTCCTTTCGAGTTATATAAAATCATATAGGATTTCCAATTACTTCTAACAACGACCATTATCTTCAAGGTATCTCACAGTTATTGCCTCATATCTACTGTTAATTTTCTGATATTTTGAACAATATCTATTAAATAGGCTAAATCTAGACTTATCTAGTAGCTTATCAGTTAAGACATGTAACAGAATAGTACTTTATCTACCTGCCTAAATTCTGGAGTAAGCTCCAAATCAAAGACTAGATAGTGAAGTGAACAATTTATCATCTATTTAATAGGAATGATAATTAAACCAGACTAAATGCTGAACAATGATTGATTATATGTAAGTGATGAATCTTTACACATTCAATCATCAACTTAATCAACTCACAGACATAGCTTAGAGACAGAGGAAGAAGATAATTATTATCAATCCAGAAAAATGAGAGGAAAATAGACTTTTTATTACAATATTCTCACTTATTGAAAACACTCTAATATTAGATGAAAGTTTAACTAAACCTTAACCAAGCAGTAGGTTATCAAAAGAGGACCTACTCTTCACTAAATCTGTTCATTCATTCCTAAGGATAGTTTTTTACTCATAAAAGACGGTAATAACTAGAAGTATATAAATAACGCCTTGGTACAAATTCCCTCAACTCACTTTCAAAGTGTCTAAAATTAAAAAATCATGAGTTTAATAACAAACTGTCTCTCAAAAAGAGAATTCTCAATTATTTATTCCATAAAAATGACATTTAAAACACATAGACAGAGTAAAGGGAAATTGACTCAATCATGAAATTTTTTACAAAATCATAATTAGTGCATAAATTAAATAAAATAAGATTTAATTAATTATATTATTATTAATCATTAGTTTTCCGAAGTTAATTGCTAAATAATATCTATCCTGGCATAGCATTATCTCACTTTGCTTAAATTAATAGATTCAGTTTTTCAGGGCACTTTTCAATACGAAACTATAATTCTAGTTTGGTTTTATGGAGTACTCTTTTGCTTTAGTAAAAATAACGTATTTAGCTCAATTTTTTGACTCAATGTCTAAATCATCTCCCTCTTTAGCTATAATAAACTTATCAAAGCACTGTGAAGTGTTAAATCTTCATTGCTTCGTATTTTACCAGTCTCACTAGGTTTCAGGCACATCCCTTCGTCCACATTTCGTACCCACGTTTCTTGATTAATTGATGTTCCATTTATCTGAGAGCTCTTCATTATGCGGCTCATTGAAAGTCTGCATTTATGCGCTTTAAAGTAGGTCATGCTAGTCTGCAAGAAAAATCGTTTAATAATTTCATTATTGCATGTTGATTTGTGGGGAGATAGTTCTCATCCATAATTGTTATAATAGTTAAAGCCTTCTTTTAAATATGAGGAAAGGAATCAAATCCTTCATATATCTGATATTCTAATTTGAGATCCTAAAGTCATGTCCTCTGTTATCTTTTCTGTACATCTTAGCAAAATATTAAATAATTTGAAATTAACTTACAAATTTTAACATTATTTCTGATTAGTTGTTTTGAATTCTGGGGAGATTCATGAGTCTTTTATTGAAATTCGTGAATTTATTGTATCAATTATATTGACCAGAATTTAATTTGGAAAAGTCTAAATTATATAATGAAAATTTACTTGTGTTATATTTTTTCATCAATTTTTAAAATCTGAGCTTTGAGTTAAATCTCACTTCTCTACAAAAATTTGAGTAATTTTCTCACTATTTTTAATAAACAGTTTCATTTTTTCTTATTACTGTTTTATAGTATAGTATAAAGTTATCATACTGTTTAAGTTCGATTTATGTAATAATATTAGATAAGAACTTACAATAAACTTGAAGCTAACTTTGATACTGGAGCATACAGAATAAATATTGATTTTTAATTTCTTGAATTTATGCACTGTATCGACCCTATTGAACTTAAAAACGGTGAGGTGGTAGTATAGGTACTTATTATTGAGAGGCAGAGTCCTATTTTTGTTGGAATAATCTTTCTGATTATCTAATATTTAAAAGCGTGAGATGATGCGTTGATATTGCTAAGAGAGAGATTCAGCTATAGTGGAATCAACACTTTGGCCATCCTTTAGTTGCAGTTGTTTGCTGAAAAATAATTATTAAAAAATAATTAATAAAAACGCCAGTCTTTATGCATTTAGTCTTGTAGATTTCCAACATACTATTCTTATTATATTAAAAATGTAGAGCAATACCTCAAGACCTCACTATAGATCTTTAACCTATTTTATATATTTTAGTGTTATTTTTCTATTATTTAAGCTTACTTAATTGTTTATTTCTAAATATTAATTAACTCTTTATGCAAAAAATAGTATCAATAGCCCAATAGAAAAAAATAAAGTAGAAAAGTGTATGAAATGAACATATACTCACTCAATCCAAACAAGGAAACTTATAAGAAAATCTACTACATCAAAGTTTTATATTTGTAAGCAAGCGATAAAAATGATAAAAATTTGAGGTTGAGAGAAAAAACCCACCACATTAGATCCAAGAAATAAATATAAAAGCTCAATAAGAATAGCTATTTGAGGCATGACTCCAATAATAATATGTATATAACTGGGAGGACTTTTGTAAAAATAAGTCAGTCGCTTAAAAATTGAAGTGAGAAGAGTACGTCATGTTGACACTATAGAAAAGAGGAACAAATTACAAAGATACTATCACAATTCTATTTTACTAAAATACAGTTTGTAGTTGTATTCAAGCTAGACACAATTTAAAGAATTAAAGGAATTAATGCTTAACACATGTTAACTAGTAAAACCCCATAGATCAATTAAGACATGAGAATTGGGGTAAAGAACAATTAGATTAAAAATTAATTATAATTGGCTAATAATATAAATAATTAGGCTAAAATCAAATTAACACACCCTGATTGGATTATTTTATAAGGACAATTAATCGAGCCAATAGTTTTAATAATTAGCCCAAACATTATAATTATACGCCAATAATAATTAATTCTTAATTTAATTGTTCTTTACCCCAATTCTCATGTCTTAATTGATCTATGGGGTTTTATATTCTTGAGAATTAGGGTTTAGTTATTTATTATCATAATGACATTGATTAAAACATTCTAACTTAATTTAATAAATTAATTGTAATACCAAAACAATATAAAGGTAATATGCATTTAAAACTTAATTATAATTGTAGGAATACATTTGCAATTAGGATTATTAATTTAAATGTACATGCTAAATTATTTTTTTCCAGAATTTTTTGTTAAATGGGAAGATTGGGAAATTTTAAGGAATACATTTCAAATGTTTAGCTTGGAATTACGAATGAATGTTTTATATTAATTCATCCATGTAAAGATTTAACTCTACTCTAATAGATAGGCATTATTAATTTGAAATTAAAGTCTTCTGATTAAAGTAAAATTAACTTGTTACTTAGATTATTTAAAATAGATCCTTCATTTAGTGTAGAAAAGATAACTTTTTGAATTTTTTATCAATAAAGCACAATTTCTTCAAATTTAGCATATTTTTAATGCCAACAAATAGGTAAGACAAATATTTAAAATAAATCATATATTGTGAATTTCTAAAATAATAAATTAAGTTTAAAATACATTTTATTTCGTATTTTTCAAATTTCATTATATTTTATTGATATTCAAAAATCAAGTCGTCATATCTCATTATCCTTAATGAAAAATTCAAGTATCAAGTACAATGCTTGAAAAGTTATTCCTATGAGGAGTAATAAATCAATATATGCTATTTCCTTGTTTTATATAATTTACTAAACAAATCAGATATTAGCGTGATTAATTAAAGTAAATTTAGGACTGTAAATATAAAAGGGCATAGAAGAACTTTAGAAATTAGATGATTTTGATTTAAGTTTTTGAAAACAAATTGAAAATGAATAGACCCAAGAATATGGAAAAGTTTTATAAAATAAATTAAATTAAATATAATTGATTTTCAATCAATTATAAGAATATAATAAGGCATTTTTAAAAAGAATATTTTAAAAGCCAATTTAAAAATGTGTTTAAAAATACAAAATCAGAAATAATATGATTAAAAAATACATAAAAACTAATATTTTATTTCACAAAATATCTCAATAAACTTTTTTAAAAACAAAATCAGTTTATAAAGGAATGCTTTCAAAATGAGCATTTTAAATGTGATAATCATATGTTTAAAGGCGTTATAAATATAGAACCTAAAAATATGCAAACATAAATTTTTAAAAAAAAATATAAATATTTTGAAATGCTATTAAGAAAAGAAATAACACAACTATTAACAAAATTATATAATGTTTCTATAGTAAATGATTATCATATGGTTTCTGGGCTAATTGATAACGGAGAACCCAATCACGATATTTTTGAGCATCATAGGACGCTTTTCGGATAGAGTCTATGTATAGAATCTAAAGTTTCAAAATCCTTTATTTTTACTAGGCTTCAGCCAAGAGGTGCCTTAGAGAGTCCTACTATGGTCTCAAGATGTTAGGTCTTGTTTAAAATATTCCGAAGCATATAGCTGTAGATTATGACCATCTAAAGAGTAATACATGCTGAATTGCAGCAATTCGCAGTTTTAAGAGTAATAATTTTTATTATAGAAAACCTTAATTTTCTCAATTATAAATCCAATTCATCAATTTAGCCATTATTATGATTAATATTTCTTTGATTATGTTTAATTATTACGAAATTCTATTTTTATTTCATAATTATAAGAAATAGCTATAATTCACTTAAAGTATCTGAAAGAAATTATTGACAACTAAATATTATTATATGGTATTAGAATTTCAAATGAGTTAATAAATATCTTTCCTTATTTAAATTTTAGATTTTATCATTTGATATTTAATAGTTTTTAAATATAGTAAGATTATATAGTTTTATTCTGCTTTTTTAGTAGCTCTTGAACCTTTTATTTTCGACTTATATACACATTTTATTCCAATAATGGCGATAATATTTGTATCTGTCAGAAATTAGGACCTTATTCAATATATTTTGTCTTAAGATCTTTGATTCTCATATTTTATAATTAATCTTTGAAATAAGAACTAGGTTTTAATGTCTTTTATTTTAATAATATTTAATAATGGATTCAGCTTATATTAATGATTATAAATAAAGCTTCTAATTACTTTACACAAACATTCTTAAAAATTTAAGAAAATAATAATACGAGAGATACTCTTCTCCCTCAACAATAGATCTTGTATAAGTTTTTATAAATATTTCTGATAGAACTAAACAAGCTTTGATTTTCAATCTATGATATACAACTTTTTGACTTAAAGCATCATGATTTACATTAAAGTTGCTTTAATAGTGAATTAATTTTACGTTAATTTATATCATAAACTACAATTAAAATATTCATATTAATTTTATAAGTTGGTATAAAGACGATTTGAAATGAAAAGATATCGAAATTTATAATAACATTAAATAATTTATTAAAGAGAGGGTAAAAGTACTTTAAATACTTTTTCAAACCAATACTTTATCACTATTGGGGTACAGTGCTTAGGTGGACAATTTATGATCTTTTCCTCTTTAGACTTGAGATAATATGCTTATAATAAGCACATATGTCGAATCTCTAAATTTTCATAATAACTATCAATAAAACTAAATGCTATTATTAACAAACCTTTCGTGATGAATAAAATAATCAATTATAGACAGATTAAAATTAACATACCTCATTTCAATCCACACAAAGCATTTATGTTTTCAACCCTTTAATCATCAAAGTTTGGGATCTCTTTGCATTCTCCGTCTTTAGCTCTAAACCTCATGATCTCCTACTTTAGTGATTCAATGTCACTTTGGCCAACTCTATCATGAATCTCTTTCGGAACTGGAAGAGTAAGAGAGTCAAGCTCTCCTTGATAATTGTAGGTATTTGGTAAGTCGTTGTGTAGTTAAATTCCTACTCTGCTTTATTAATCCTCTCATCTTCATCATAAAATTATTCTCCACAATCTTTTTAGTATTTCTACTATAATATTCATAAGTTCGAGGCCTTCGCTATCAGTCAAGCTCAATGAGACAACAACTTGCATGATTCTAATGTTTTTCTTTGATCCTCACCAGGTAGTCACTAAGATTGGACAGCACTTCAATTTTACAGGGTTTTACTCTGTTCCAATATGTTTTTTATGGCGAGATCGCACTTTAAATGGTACATATTCTTTTCTTATATAAGTTATTTTAATTTTACTTACTGTTCATGTTATTTTTTAATTTGAATTAATAATTCAACAAATATTTCTAGTTTTAAAATAGTGTAAATATGACTGGTTAAACATTCATTAAATATTACTAAAAGAATTTATATTATAGTTTTAAGTAGTATCATATTTAACAATCAATAATTATTTACATGTACTATTTTTAAACAAATATAAAACTTAAATAATAATCATATTTATCAGTGTTTTGATTATTTATCCATTAACTTTAAAATAAAAGTAATTTCACCAAATTGGTGTAAAAGCTATTCTTACTGGTCGATTTGCAATATTTTCTCTTTGCAATTGTCTGGCTATTTGTTTTAACATGACTTGTCAAAGACATATAAAAAGTATTTTAAGAATCAACCATATTGAAAAGAATTTTATTCGAAAAGGCATGGTTTTTTCTTATGAGTTAAAATAAAATAAACTAAAAAGTGTTTACATTTCCGAATAAAAAGGCATCTTAGATTGCAAAATATGATGAGACTTATGAATATTTAGAAAATGTTATAGTAAGTGATTTTAATCATTAACTGATTAAACTGATGAGATATATTCTTAATTTTCTTTAGGAAATTTGGTATAAATGTCGATTATAAAAACACTAGTAGTTAATTAATGATGAAAAAAGCAGAATGAAAACTGCAAAAATTGCCAGTATAACTATGGCCAGTATGATGCAGGTCAGAATGATAATGAAAATAGCAAAATGTCTAGTGTATACTAGATACTACATATCTATTGTCAAGATAATGCATGGCAGATTGATAAATGTTATAGCAGAATGCCAAGCTTGCAATTTAAATATTATATCTAGGCAGCGTGTTCTAATTTCCTACCAAATTGTGGCATGTTAGTAAGAGCCAGAAGCCCAAACAAGCTTTCTATAC